>KL659661.1:11808-80318 GCA_000732775.1 Stachybotrys chlorohalonatus IBT 40285 | reverse complement strand
GCCACTCGTAGGTGTGCGCCACTCGTAGGTGTTTTACGTTACCATTTTTTTTCTCTGCGTAAACCAGTAAAGTAACATTTTGGTGTTGGTATGTCACGCTAGCAAAGTTAGATGTTGAGTCGGGCCATAATTGAGGATTTCTCTGAAAGACGAGTGCAGCTGAATATCTTAAAAAAAAAAAATGAAACCGAGGTATGACTTCTCGTAGAGTAATAAGAAATTAATGTCGAGGATCCATCTTTGACCATGGTTTACTGGCAGTAAAAGAGATTCGAAAATCCGGGTTCCTAGGGTGACCTGGTTTAATTTATCTTATTTTATACTTTCCCATTCATGTCAACACTAACAAGTCCACTGAGCTCCGTTCCAACCTGAGCTTCACAGCGCATATTATTTCACTACATTTGCCGCTATTATTTTAGGCACATGGTGTATCAGCCAGGGTTTTGATATGGATATCGGCCAGCCAAAGCATACTTTCGTCCCCCTGCTAATCTAGTCAAAGGGGGAAGTACCCGCGATAATTAGAGATGCATAATAATACCCAAGCTCTTGCATCATGTGGCCTGGTGTGATACATTGGTTAGCATGCGGCTATCAGATGTTTTGAGCGGTGAATGATGATGGTAGCCGATGCGTATTTTGGAGGGGGGATGAAAAAAGAAAGCTGTGAGTTTCCTCTACATCCCTTTGGCAGACTGACTCACAGCCAATGGCCAGGCTGCAACCTGGCCTACGCCATTTCCTTTCCCCTTGCCCTTTCTTTGTTTTCAAGCCCATCACTATCTCAATGATCCCGCTGCTAGCACGAAACGCTGTAGTCACATTCCACATTGATTGATCATCTATCACCTTGCATTCAAGTCAAGCATCGTTGAAAAGTTTACTACTGGCATTCAGGCCCAGGATTTCCGACATGGCAACTGCTGCCGTCAAGAATAGGCTTGAAGCAAGCCTACCTCAAGCCAAGCAGATCATGCATATTGCCGGTAGCTGTGAAGCTACAATTGCAGTGATTCATGAGGGAAAACTGCTGCATAGCGAGTTCATAAGGTATCGGGATCTAGAAAATAAGATACGTTCTTGAGGATTCCATATATCCCTAAGCATTTCTGACTTCTATCATTCACAGCTCTTTGTTGACGATGCTATGATCTTCCCATGCACACCCCTAAGAAAGGCTGTTGTCGCTGCAGCGATGGCTCTCAGTGTTGAGGATGGGCACTTTGCCTGGGATACTCACGTCAAAGACATACTTCCGCACTTTCCCACTAAGAGCGAGATCCTCCATCATCACATAACGCCTTTAGATTGGCTCTCCCACCGAGCTGGGATGCAAGCTTCCTTATATTGGCTCGGGAGTACGAACAATGTTCTGATTTCCCGCATTAAGAGCATGGATTTCATTAACGATTTCAAGCAAATCAAGTCCTTTAGGAACGAATACCTGTACAACAATCTTGGCTATGAGATCGCCGACCATATTCTTGTCACGGGTGTGCCCTGGGGCAACGTGTTGCAGTCCCGAATCTTTCAACCCTTGTCAATGATAAGGACTGGAATTCGAGCATAATTTGATAGCAAAAATAATGTAGCAAAGGTTACTGTGCACTGGATGATACCAGCGTTGTCGAGGTTGTACCTATCCTTTCGGGGGATGACAATGTTGGTGGCGCGGGATCAGCCATGCGTAGCTGCATCCGCGACCTAGTATAGCTTTACGCTGCCTTTCTCAACTCCAACGTCCATCAACTCGAAAATGACGTTACCAAGACACTAGGGTCTCCCTTGAAACAAGTTTCCTTCTTGTTTTCTTCCAAGATTGCAATGGACCCTATTTCGCATCATGAGACGTCCTATGCCCTTGGGTGGGCTCGCGTGCAGACCCCTGCCCCCATGGGTGCAATAGGTCTAAATCCAGGCCTTGTCTGGCCCGATAAGTTTCCCGAGGTAGCTAGGGACCATCCTTCTCAGCTGATACTATATCATCAGGGGAGAATGCCGGGAAACCTGGTTGCGGTCAATCTCATCGCTTCAAGCAAGGGTGCCATTATTGTCTTGACAAATTGCCTGACTTTTAATGATGCGGCAGACTAGTTGGGTCAAATGTATCTCGAGGCCTATCTAGGGCTGGAAAAGAGACACAGCTTTGTCGCCTTGTCAACAAAAACAGCCGAAGCCGCTAGGGGCTGGCATTCAAAGTTGACTACCCAAAGCTGGTCCGAGTTTCTGGGTTGCTTCTGGATAGTGATCGGCAGAATAGTCACAGTTATCCTCGTTTCTACGCCTAGGTATTGGCTGACCGATTTAGGTTACATTTGAGAATGTACAGTCGTTTGCGGTCGTTCCGTTTGTATCTGGGCTCTTGCGACAGTTAGGATTCCAAACAGGCATCGAGGAACGACCTATGACTGAGTTTCTCAGCGTAAGTCATGCGGCATATCCCATCTCTATCTCATTGTGCGCCTAATATGAGCCCGCATCGAAGACTACCGACCTTCTGTGTCCAGAGCGCCCTATTTAAGATGCCTCGGTGTCACTTTTGCGGCGATGTGGTTTGCCGCCACCTTTGAACTCGGCCACTGATCGCATGCCTCCCTTCCAATATTTACCCAGCTGAAAAGTACGGTTTCCAATAATTCAGAACAACTATCATTTCATTCTACTGGATGCACAATGGTCCGTCACAGGCGGTAACGGGAACCCGGATTTGCCGGTTGGGAACTTGCTATTCCGATGGATGCTGGCACTACTGCTAGCCAATGCATCGGGCTCCGGCATCCCTGGTTGCATAAATTGAATATAATCCACAAGAATGTAGATGTCCACTGTTGCAAGAGACTTCTCGAACTTGCCCCAGTCCAAAACGTCTGGTACTAGCGCTGGCGACGAGGCCTCAATGTTGCATATCGAAGGAGCAAAGCTTTCTGTACCAAGATCTTGCAACTGGCAGCTATTTATAAGATGTCACAGACCCAACATATAACTATAGTTGGGTTCTGAAAATGCATTCATTGTTGGAAGAACCCACGTTCTCTAACCCGGTTCAACATTCATCTCAATTATGAGCACAAACTTCTGGATGATGAGTAATTCATACAACATGCAGGACAAATGAAGCTACTATTGTGTATGGCATACGACTATGTGCAGCTCTGATGATTATAATATTTACAGGGGCAATAGGAAGTATACTATGTACTGATCATTATAGCAACTAGATCCCTTCCACCAAATCAGGGAGCAGCACGTCATTGTACTGCCACAGAACGGTTGAAAAGCCGGCGGAGAAAGCAGCACCGGTGTACCAAGTAGAACGGCGGCCTTGGAGAGCGAGCTGCCTTTGGACGAAGCCATCGCGAAGTTCATCGGCTGTGACGTGCGGATGCATCTTGCCATGGTCGGAAAAGGAAACAAAACTAAGTGTGCCGTTGGACGGAGGGATAGTGCCGGCCTCGATCATGGTATCGATTGACTCGGCAATAAGAGCCTGTATCGTCTCTGGAGTATCTTGCTCTGTGCCTACGGCGGTGAACTGGAACAGATCTGCAGTGTCGCCGATGTAGTCGATGCGGCCGACCTGCGAGGCGACGGGGTATACGGTGTAGTTGCTGGGTCCCGTGGCGGGTAGTCTGTGGGAGTAGGCAGTACTGAGCTGCAGCGATGGATGGCGAAGAATGCCAGCGTAGACGGTGGCATACTCGAATCTTTCGAAGACTTCCATCTCAACCTCATCGATGTGGAACGGAGCCAGGTTCTCGAGGGTTGGCTGGAAGGCAATAAGAAGGCGCTTGGCCTCAATGCAAGTCAGCTGGCCGTCATCGCTAGCGACCTGCAAAGAGACACCTCCATTGTCCTCTCGGCGGACCGATGACACAATAGTGCTCGAGTAAAGGACGTCAGTGTCCAGGAATGCGGCAACACTCTCAAAGAGATCAAACAACCGCCCGGATGCCGGAACGGCGGCGGCAGCAGTGCCAAGTAGGGCACGCACCATGGGGACTCCGGACGCCTGGATGACAAACAGTGTCGGAACGTTCATCGTGTCGCCGAGGCCCTGGGCCGTCGAGTCCCAGATTTGAGGCACCCCGGCCTCGAGATCGTACTTCTCGACGAACTCGCCAAATGGCATGAGCAGGTCCTCCGGGATGGAGTCTGGGTCGGGAAAGTTGAAGAAGCCCGGCAGAACCATGTCCTCGTACGGCTCAATGGCATCGAGGTATCTCTGCAGAGCAGGGAACATGTCATTGGGCGCCGGCGCGGTGTAGTCAGGGACCGGCAGGCCTGTCTCAAAGTCGATGAAGCGGTAGTCGAGCGTGGCGAACTGCATCGACCCGCTCGTCGACACATTCATGCGGGCCGGGAAGTCAAAGGTGTCATGGTACTCCATCCAGGCCTGCACACCCACGTTGATGACTCTGCCTGACTCGGTGTCATTGTAGAAATCCGTATGGCCACCCTGAAAGCAGGGGCAAAACTATTAGCATCTTGACACCCCGTCCGCGCTGGGACTGAAGGGGGGAGCCACTCACGAGCTGGGCAGCCTTCTCGACGACAATCACACTCCGGCCGTGGTCGCGAAGCCAAACAGCCGCATGGCTACCGGCGGCACCACCGCCGATGATGGCAACATCACGAGTGATCGTAGACGTGCAGCAGTTCGATGGAGCTGCGGCCGTTTGTACAATAATGACCGCAAGGCTTACGCCTGCACGGATTAAGACGTGGCGCATCATTAAGCGAGGACAGTGCGCTGGAAGGTGTGGGCTTGGCGACTACTGAGGTTTGAGGAGGATCAAGGAGGCATATGAAGGCAACGGTTTAGGCTGGTTGTGCGACCTTCTTCTGTATTTGATTAGCCGAGCGAGCATTGCCACTTCTGTAAATTGCTTGTCAACCAACTGCATACTCCTGCATATTCCAGGGCCCGGCAGTGCGACGCCATCATGCCCACCCCTGCCCGGTGGTGCCACTATAGGATAAATAGTGTGCTGTATTCGTACATCAGTCGGGATCGGGTGGAACCTGAAAGCCGAAGGATGGCATGAACATTATAGCACCTGTGAAGATTGGGTCTTCGATCATATACGTCTGATGTTGCTGGACTAACCGACGAGTAAGTATAGACGTATTTGCTTCGACACTAGGACACCACAAGACCGAACAAGGCTGCTTCCCCCGGCCCTGACCGGTTTGGCATTCCCTGCCAATAACGACATTCACCCTGTAGCCTCAGCCGAGCCAACAATCCAGAGCCATTGGTTACCGATGGTTGGGTTGCATTTTGCCAACACGCGGACTGTACACTGATTCACTGTTCCTTTGGTCTGAGTTTCCTTCTTTGCACGAATTTGCGAGAGGCTAGGTGCTGGGTCTCGAATCCGCGCATGTTGCAAGGGCGGCCCGGCACCTCTTCCCATAGGGGTTTTCCTCTAGCTGTGGATATCATCATCAGCTAGGGGATACTTCCCCGGTCCCGGAGGATCCGCATCGTTCGATGGTCTGGGGCTTCCAGAGAAGCTCTTGAACTGGCCAGCCGAGGTATCAACTATGGAGAAGTTCATCAAAAGTGAATGCTAGCGTGCATCTTCATACGTAAGGAGGGCAAATATGGACATGGGTCCCAACCTCTGAGGCATATTTCCTCTGCCGGCAGTAGACCAAAGAAACAGAGCATGAAAAGGGTAGAATTGAGAAAACAGGTTGACCTCGGTGAAAAATCGTTGCTCAAATCCTTCCGTACCAATGACTCGGATCGCTTGGCTATCGACCGTGCACATGGCTCGGAGACTTTTGCTGTGCCGTAGACATGTACAGTTTGGGGTTGGTGCCCACGACTGACCACTTGGCGAGCGAGTCATTGTCGAATTCTTTGAAGTTCTGGACAGATCCAGTTCTTTGCAAATTCCCGCGGACCGAATCAACCAATAGATTCGTCTGCAATTTATGTTGTTGGTTCAACTGGTAGGCGTACAAAGGGGGAAGCATCCTGACACAGCCACGGGAGTTGGTGCACTCCTTATGCAGGAGTATCGAAACTGGTGCCAGGCTCTTGCAATCCTACCACCCGATACAAGCTGAGACGGCTGGTCTATTGCGCGCGCCAGATTCCTTCGCTTCAATATGTAAGCGACGTCACCCCCCCCTCACGGAATGCTATGCGTCGAGGGTGCCATTAGAAAGGGGTCGTGCTCGTTCCTCCACCTCTTTCACGATCAACCATGGACGGGCCCTCGCCAGACTTTCCCCCAGAGTATGCCAACGCGAGCAATGCCAACCGAATCGTGGGCGTGGTTGGCGCATTCCACTTTCTTGCCCTGGGCTTTGTTGCATTGCGTGTGTACGTTCGATTGGCCATTGTGAAGGTCTTTGGTGTGGACGATGCGCTCATCGCGGCTACCGTGGTAAGTAATCTACTCAATCCGTTCGACTACAGGATTACTTGCTGAGATGCGGAAAACGTGGCAGTTGCTTGCGCTTGGGTCATGGATCTGCTTGGTCCTCCAGATACCGTATGGCTTAGGCCGTCACGCAGCGACAGTTCCGGTCGAAGACAGAATACAATTTGAACAAATAACGTTCTGGAAGGCAGTAATCTCGGATGGTGTTGCTTTGGGTCTTCTGAGAGTTTCGATGGCATTGACTTTATTGCGCCTGAAGAGTGACCTTGTCTGGTACAAATGGTCGCTGTACGCAGTTATTGGTACCATTCCTGCTCTTATGCTTAACCGTCGTCTTCAGAGGCTAACCGGACAACGTTGGTGGCCGTAGGGTTCGTCATCGCCTATTCCATCCAAGCAGTCGCGTGGCTGTTCGTCTACTGCACGCCGTATTCGGGTTGGTGGGAGTTTCAATGGATGAACCCCTTCGATCCTCGTTGCCACGACTTCAACGTGTTCCTCAACTTGACCTACTGGAATATTGGTGAGCTGCCCCCCAGTCATGCACGATGTGAACAAGCAGTGGCTGATGGGTGAATACGTTTAGCTTGCAACATCTTTACGGATGTATGCCTCGGGGCTCTGCCCGTTCCAATCATCTGGAAGTTGAAGATGAGCCTCCGGTTGCGACTCTACGTGATCGGTATTCTGAACCTGGGTTACTTGTGAGCATTTTAAACCCCAACTAAACAACACTATACTGACTACTCTGTCTTTCCAGTGCCGTATTAATGGGTATCCTCAAGGCTGTGTTCATGCTTACGACCGGCGGTGACCCAGATCACATCTACAATTATTGGGTGCACTTTTGGCAGAAGTAAGTCGACATGTAACCCGTCTCTCGATCACTCAAGAAAAAGTCCGCCGTTCCTCATCCTTCCAACTTTTTGCTGACCTTCGTGCGCGGTAGTCTGCAGCTGAACATTGGCATCATCGCAGCTTGTGCATCTTTCCTGCGACACGTGGTCGGACGCTTCCTGAAGATCAACAGCTCTGCCAACTCCTACCCAAGCCGCGAGCAGTACTATCGAAGTAATCGCACGCCTTTAGACGAGAGAATGAGCGGTAACAACAGCTTCGCAGCCAGCCGGAGACGAACGCGTGGCCAAGCCCACACGGCTGAGGAATTCGAGCTCCATATCAAGGGCGAAACCAGCGTCACGGGGCGTTCGCTATCTCCAACGTCAGCGGGGGCGCATAAAACGTCTCCGCGATCAGCTGTAGACTACAACTCTGGTGCTGTGTCGGATACAAATAGTGAAGAAATTATACTTCAGGGACTGGATAGGAGCTAATAAGAGCTTGTTATGTGTTTGGTCAGTTCTATCTTCATTTTCATGATTGTGTACATCAAAAATTATGTACATGGCCTGTAAAAGGAATTGCATTGTGCCCTTGATTGTGTAAAAAAAAGTCCATCAGATGCTTTGTCAAACCTACGATGGCCTGTATCTGATGAACTTGGATGCGCTGAGGCAGGTTTGCGGTGGAAATCGAATCGCAAATTTTCACGCTTGAGATCACCTTACTCGAGACTAGATTGCAGCGGCATATTATGTCAAGCTCTCGTCATGGCGTAGATTCAGAAGCCAGCGCATTCAGGTAAGTCGTACCTTCATCATCAATGTAGTCTAACGCAAATTCAGGGCCTTGAGCAACACCTGTCACAAGGTACTGGAAACTCAAGTTCATTTACAGCGTCTCAGGTGCGTGAGTCTTGTCTCGACCATCAGGTCTGTTATCCACGTACCCTTTATTGACCGTTGTGCTGCTCGCCCTTCCCATCTTCACGACAAAAGGCTGGCCCATGACAGCTTCACCATGTCGTCTTCTCTGGGCTTGGCAAGTCAGAAAGCCTATGGCGGTCCAGCGATTATGGGAATCTGCAGGCCTGCATCCGCGCTATGACAGCACAGATCGCACAATACCCAACATATGCCTTTTGCTTGCACTAGCTTCCTGGATGTCGCATAAAAACAGGCTTCCCAGAACCGTTGGTCATATGCTCCGGTACTGAGCTTTTTTCTTCTTCTCAAAAGCGATATGAAACCAAATCAATTGATCTTCGAGTTTGGCTTTTACCTATCACAGTACGTAGGTAGAGAATACGTTCATGGCCCCCCATGCAATGAGCCGACAAGTCATCGTGAACCCATCAATTGAGTCACCCATCCATGCACGAAACTAACCACGAATGCCAGCCACAAGGGCGCCGTTGACACGCAGCAACACACAGTCCGGCGGCTTAACGGCCGATTGCGGGACCACTAAGAGTCACAGTTGACAATCTCGACATTCGCGATTGGTAAGATGAAGGCCAAGCTACATTATATATTTGCTCTCAAGTCCAAGCAATCTATTTTTCCTCAACATATATTTGTATCATAGCGTACAGGCAAGTTGCGTCGTTGCCATCATCATCATGGTTCAGAGTCCAGCCAAGACCAGCGTCCCGGTGAGGGGTAAGCCGCAAGAAGCCGAGGACCACGAAGCTGTCGATCAAACATCAAATGAGCAGCTGCCACTGGAATTTGGTGGTCAATTAAAACGTCTCTTTCCGTTTGCTCCTGAATGGAGAAATCTCAACCACGGTACATCGTCTCCTATCCTGGTTGCATGTGTTGGAGCTGACGCCGTCCCATAGGTTCGTTTGGCAGCATCCCCAACGCCATCCTCGCCAAGCTCAAGGACCACCAAGCCCAGACTGAGGCTCGTCCCGACTTGTGGATCCGCTACGAGTACCCGAGACTACTCGACGAGTCGCGCGCCGCCGTCGCAGAGTTGCTCAACGCGCCCACCGACACGGTTGTCTTCGTGGGCAACGCCACAGAGGGCGTCAACACCGTCTTCCGAAATCTCAAGTGGGACGAGGACGGCAAGGATGTGGTGGTGACCTTTTCCACCGTGTACGAGGCTGTGGGTAAAGTGGTAGACTATCTTGTCGACTATCACGAGGACAAACTGGAGCACAGGGAGATTGCTCTGACATACCCAGTGGAGGATGATGAGATCTTGGCCAAGTTTCGAGATACGGTGAAGAAGGTGGAGGAGGAGGGCAAGCGCGTCAAGGCGTGCATCTTTGACGTCGTCAGCTCTCGTCCCGGGCTCACGTTCCCCTGGGTGGACATGGTCAAGGCATGCAAGGAACTGGGTGTCCTCAGCGTCGTCGACGGCGCCCAGGGCATCGGCATGGTTCCGCTCGACCTCACGGCCGCTGACCCGGACTTCTTCGTCAGCAACTGCCACAAGTGGCTCTTCGTGCCGCGCGGCTGCGCCGTCTTTTACGTGCCCGAGCGGAACCAGCACCTGTTGCCCACCACGCTGGCCACCAGCCACGGCTACAAGCCCAAGAAGGTGGTGCGCACGACGCCTCTGCCGCCCAACGGCAAGACCCCGTTTGTGGCGAATTTCGAGTTTGTCGGAACCAAAGACACGAACCCCTATCTCTGCGTCAAAGACGCCATCGAATGGCGCAAGCACTATCTAGGTGGCGAGGAGCGTATCCTGAACTACCTCTGGGACCTCAACAAGCGCGGCAGCGCCCTCGTCGCCGAGAAGCTCGGCACTTTTGTCCTCGAGAACAAGGCTGGCACGCTAACCAACAACGCCATGGCCAATATCGCGCTGCCCATTTGGATAGGCGAGCGCGGCGCCAGCGGAAATGAAGGGGATGTTGTGGTGCCGCAAATAGAAGCGAACGAGGCGTTCCAGTGGATGTTGAAGGAGTTTATGGGCGCTTACAATACTTTCCTCGTGGTGTACGCCGAGCAGGGCAGGTTCTGGACCAGGCTGAGCGCGCAGGTGTATCTGGATCTGAAGGACTATGAGTTTGCGGCCCAGGCACTGAGCGAAGTTGCTGAAAAGGTCCGGGGCAAAGAGTATGCGCAGGCTACGAAGGAGAAGTTGTGAGACCTTGCGAGCGGTATCAGCTCTTCATCTTTTCCGACTATCATTTCTTTTCCATGTCACTTCAAGTCCAAAGTTTACTACTTAGTATCTGCTAGCGACAAGGCGGTCAATTTTTGTCTTGCTGCAGTGACTTTGAGGAATGACAGACTGATCCACGGTCAGTCCCTTGGACGCGGCCCCTATATTTACCCTACAACACTTCTCATCATCGTCGAGTAACACACATGCTACAAGAATGACGAATACTGCTATTCGTATACCAGCATCTTATGGCTACTGCCTCTGGCTTCGATTTTCGTGAGGTATAGTGGTTGAAATGTAACAAAGCTAATACTTCACAACTTATCTCCTTGAAAGCGCGGAGGTGCAATGGTCCAATTACAGACGAATCCAAGTCAAGCAAAGGGTCCAGTCCGCAGTTTCCAAGGTAAATTGTTCGAGTACAACGATAGGTGACGAGTCTTCCCAACAGGAAAAGGGGGGGCTGCCGCTCCAGATGGTGCCTTTACACTAGAAGGCGACCAGAAGGATGAATGATTAAATCGTTTGATTTTGGAAGTGGAAATAGGTTTGCTTCGGCAGCACATGGTTCAGAGCAGGACTTTTGCCCTCGCAATTTCTTGTTGGATACACTACTTGGATACAGTGATTCGCAGTCTGCTTGAATTCAGTGCGAATAATGTTTATTTTGTCTGCATGCACATTGACATGTACTTCATTGCATCTACATATGTGTATGTCTGTTGAAGTCTCGTGCAGATTCTCTTGCCTTGAGGTCAGTGCTTGGAAGGCTTACCCCAAATACTCTATCATGTTTTGTGGTAATGAATACGGCTGTCCTTTGCTCTCGTCATTGTGATGGATGGTGGATCGGTGGCGGATAGAGAAAATGCAGTACTGGCTGCGCCGCAATGAGCAAATTAGCCCCATCAGTCATGTTATGTGTCGCTCTATTCCGTACATTTTCCAAACTCCCCTCCGGTGTCCGACTGAGGCTCAAACACGGGCGTCATTCAAGTTGCGGTGTAGCAGGCATAATAAACCAGACACCCCCCGTCAAAATGCCGCACACTGCCTACCCTCTTCTCACTATGAGTAACTTCGGGTCCGGGCAGCGGCACCCATCCGATAACGGTTGCCTCCTGACCGAAATACACACAATCATACTTGAGCACCGAGCATTAAGCACAAGCTATGAGACGTACCGTCCGACGATAGTGATGCACGGAAGAAGATGACAAACACAAGGTTCGGAGCCCAGGGTTTGCCGCAGCATGAAACTCCGCTCACCCACTTGTTGATTTGTCAACCCGAAGAATGAAGACTGTGGGCTATGTGTGCACTCCGCAACCCGTTGAGTTCACCAGATGTGACGGGAAGATACTTGGTGGGCCTTTACGTCAAGCCAAGGGCTAAGATGTTGGTGGGATGGACTTTCAGACAACTAGTTAACTTAGAAAGAAAAACAAAAGAAGCCACCAGCATCTCCCAACCACGCCATGAATACCAAGCAAGCAGCACAAAGTTGACTGCCACACTACCTTATCATCAACACGCCCCTTCAATCGCATTAACGATCAATTAATTTTGTGACAACAACCCACACGCGAATTCCGTCAATATGGTCAGCCATTGTCAGGAAGGACATCTCCGTCGATGTTGTAGATGTCGAAGTTCCTAGGCCCGGCCCTGATGAGGTGCTAGTTAAGGTCATCGTCGCAGGTAAACTACACTCTCTACAGCATTAGTATCCTTCTAGGCGGGTCCGAGGACTTCAAAATCAACATCAAAGACATTCTTAATGGTTAGATTGATCTCTTTTAGGTAGGAAAATGCCGAGGGGATTGACACGAAAGACGAGGAGCTTGTCCCGAGCTCTCAAGACTCTGATGAGCTTATCGTCGCTGGCGATGATGATGAACCGGAGCGTCGCCTAAGACTTATGAGGCTGAAGAAATTATAGCATCTACTTGGATTATCAAAGCTTCTAACGCCAGGAAATAAGAAGAATATACTTGAATGGCTCTGCAAGCATCTAAGGCAAGGATGACGATGACCCGACTTAAGACACAATTGTAGCAGGAATAAATGACACGGGCGGGGAAGATGGCCCTGCCCATGACGTTTAATGGGCTTAATAGTAATTTTACCTAATTGCCTATTCACTAAAAGGCCCTGCTCTTGTGTTATCTGCGACTTTGAGGCAACCCATCATCGCAATGCTCCTACCGCTTTCCATGATCTTCAACCCTATAACCGGCGCTATTCACATTGGAGACGCTCATCAACGGCATCACGACTTCTTTCCCTCACCCACTTGTTATATTAACTTCCCAGAGCAAGTGAAACGCGCCTCCCAAGATCCACATATTACATCAATAAAGCCGGCTTCGGGTATCTCAAGGGCTTCAGCCGCGGCACTGTCAGCAGGGTCAAGAAGTTAGGCAGGGATGATGGTGCATTCCGGTTGCTGATAAAGTTAGGTGGCGCTGAACCCGTTGCGAAATTTCGCCACCAGCGGCTCCATAGACGCTTACCAATTTTCTGGGTTCCTATGGTGCTTTAGGCGAATCGAGGCGAGAGCTAACCCATGAATAAGCCAGTACTAGCGGACTCCGTAGCTAGAGGATAAATTATTTCCCATCGATAGATGCTTAAATACATCAGCGAACCTTCAGCGAGATCGCCGAAGGTGGGGGAGCTATGTAACGTCATAAAATTCCGCTCGCTACCTTAGCATGGCTTAATGTAGAATTAGTAGCGGACTTTGCAACAGAGTTTCGTTATAAATAAGATCACCTTTTTCTTTCGCGTTAGATATCATGCTGTGTCGCAGCAATTCGAGTCATCGTATCGGTCCAGCGCTGAAATAAACATCAAAGAAAATATGTTGTTTCCCGAGACATTCAAAGCTTATTGGCGAACGACGGGCGATCTTCCCAGAAGCATCGAGATTTGCGAAGAAAAGCTGCCTCACGAGTTAGGATCCGACGATGTTCTTATCAAGATTCACGCAGTTTCTCTTAACTTCCGCGACGTTGCTATGCTGAACGGGCGCTACCCAATGGAAGTTCAGGAACGCGGCATCCCTTGCTCTGATGCTGCAGCTGAGGTTTTAGCTGTCGGGTCCGAAGCGAGATTTCAGTATTGGAGATCATGTATCGGTAGTATTTGACCTTTCTAATTTGACAGGTCATGATGACAAACCACCTTGCGCACTTGGTGGAGATATTGACGGTACTCTTCGAGAATATGCTATCTATCAGAGCAAATATTTGGTGAAACTGCCCAAACATCTGAGCTGGGAGGAGGTTCGTCATAAGCGCCATCTATGCCCACATGAAATCTTCAACACCTCAATGCTAACTTGAAGACGCACAAAAAGGGGTCCACGATCTGCTGTGCTGGCACCACAGCATGGACCTCTCTAAATAGCTTGACTCCAAAAAACGAGATCAGGAGCGTTCTTATGCAAGGTTTGACAGTCTTTCCAGCTGAACACTCTATTTTCACCGCTTTTTCTAATACTAACTTGCTGTGGTAGGCACCGGAGGCGTTAGTTTATTCACGTTGCTGATTTGTCTTGCCGCGGGAATCCAGCCGATCATCACATCCTCATCCAATGAGAAAATTGAATCCCTTCGACAACATCTAAGCCCCTAACTTTGCGGCATCAACTACAAGCAGTGCCCGGATCAGGCAACGGAAGTTAAACGCCTGACAAATGGGAAAGGTGTCGATTTTGTCATTAATAATACCGGTCCTGGTTCTATCCCGACTGACATACAATGTTTGCGTCAGAGAGGTGGCGTGGTGTCTCTTGTGGGTTTCTTAGCAGGCGTTGGGGGTGATTGGAAGCCGGATTCTTTGATTGCACTGATGGGAAGGGGCCAAATCAAGTTCGTTATTTACTTCCCATCTGATATGTATCATCTTGGGACAGACGCTAATGGTTCATAATGTAGGGGTATATCTCCTGGTTCCAGGGCGGAGTTTGTCGAATTGAACCAATTTCTTGACGAGAAAAAGGTTTCACTCACTCCACTCATAGATCGAGTCTTTGCTTTCGACGAAGCGCCAGCGGCATTTGACTATTTGTACTCGGGCAGCCACGTTGGAAAAGTCATCATCAAGATCTAGAGAATAGATAACAAATCTCCAAGGAGGGAAAGAAATGATGCACATCAATCATTCAATCAACTGAATGATTCAGTGGCGTTGAGTCTTAATCAACCATTCTCTCCTGCGGTGTTGATCAATGGTGCCTTGCGATGGTTTCCTCCATCATTAGCTTTAGATGATCTTCCAATGCAAGCCACCCTATTGTTGAACAAACCTAGGTCTGGCCCTTGACCAAAAAAAAACTGTTAATTGATTAGCAAGCCTGCTCACCAAACATCCCGCTACCAATAGAAGAGGAATAGGTAGCTGGGCCTGCACAATGTCTTACATAAGGTGAGTTTCAATCGCGAAATAGAAACACCGAGTTGGACAGTGATTTTGTTAAGATAAATTCGAGTGAGATTGCTTACTGGATATGGTGAGATATTATAGGGCCGAAAGTCCCAGTGCACCTCCGCGCATTCAAGGAGACAATGACTGGAAAACTAGGACAAGGTCGTGAAATTGCTCTAACGCCACGATATATAGCGATATTTCATACTGCAATCGCGAGTGCGACAGTTCTCTTCCTCGATCATTGAATTTTTTTCTGTCTGTTTGTTTGTTTCCCTCTATAATTAGTCAAATTAAAAAAGCCTGATCATGCCTTAGTGGCCAAGCGATTCGACGGATGAATGTCCTCCAGAACGCAGCCAACGATAGAAATGTTGAAACTTTACATGGCTTCTTTCCCTCGTAGCATGGTCAGTAAGGCATCATATTCTCTTTACACTGCTATTAATATTCCATTGCTAACACATAATTTGTGCTGCTAAACCATGACTCCTTGCAGTCTTTGGCCCAGAGTGCTGACACTCCTTCCAGCTCTAGGACTTCATTCATAATCCTCACGACCGAAGCCAAAAGTTTACCCGGCTCAACGTCAGCTTCTTGTTGTGCATATTGGCGACCTGAGCTTGACTTCAGTCGAGTGGGCGTGCTTTTGTACATCAAGAGAGCGGGAACGAAGTCCTGAATGTCAAAATGCAAGCGTCTGGTCGTGTGGCTGCCGCTGTAGCGGAAAGTCTCCTTCGAGCGCACGTCAATTCCCCCAACTCAGAGGTTATACAGCAGGTTGCTTGTTACGCCAGGAACACGGCTAGAATAGAAGTTGCAAGATTGCCGTTGCTTCGAAACCAGCCCATCAATTTTGATGGACTGTTTCGGCCTTCCTTCTTTGCGTGAATGGCCAGTGAGCTAGGCCAATCACTCGCCGAGTGATTCATCACGCACGCTGCATGCTTCGTCCTCTCAAGCCGCAAAGCCAAGGTTAGCCATGATGAGTTCGTTGGTGGGGCGAAAAAACAGCACCGCGCAGTGGTGCAGGCCATAACCGCATGCACCGTCTTGTCTACTCGATCCGATGCTGCGGGTTCCGGTATGAAGGCGTCAGGGAAGGCTGTGTATGGCTCGTCATCACATCATATGATAGCATCCGGTGATAACAAAGATCGTTTAGTGGTTTCCGTCAGAGAGATCGTGGAGATGCAGGCTTCGTTTCCCTCGCGTAGTTGGGTATCGTTGAAGCTTTTGCATAATTTGTGTCTACCACTGCAAGTTCTGCTTCAAACGCTCTTGAATATATGCTATATGTCCGTCATCATGTTGCTGTATGCTATTCCATCACCGTTCTCCCCAACGCCAGGCTTCATCGTCGTCAAATACACGATCCGCCGCTAACCTAAGAACTACTTGCTACTGCACTTCCAGCTCGATCCCCAGTCCATCAGCTTCCCCTCCATGCCCGTAGTCTGATGCGCCTGCTGCTGCGGCTGCTGCAGACTCGCCATGGCCCGCGGCACCACAGGACTAATACTACCATCCCGCAGCGCCGCCAGCATAAACGCCGCGTCCTCCTCCCTCTGCGGGTCCACCTGTTCACCATTACAGAATAACGGTGGCTTGGCGTTCGGCCTGTGCAGCAGAGCGTCCTCGTAGTAGAACACCTGCTGCTTGCCGAACAGTCTGGCGCTGTTGAGGTTTGCGGAAATAGGCCAGAGGGGCACTGCCGGAGGACTCGGCGGTTCCATCGGCAGCGGACGCCCATAGATGGAGGGAGAAGGAAGATCGAACTGAGGCTTCAACGGTGCGAGATGAATTGGTGGTTCGGGTGGACCGCGGACATGGATACTGTTGTTCCCATCTGGGGTTGGGGGAGCACTACCTGGTAGAGTGGCGCGCCGCGTGCCGACCTTGGGCATGATGACTTCCTCGCCATCTATCATCTTGCGCTTCCGCACGCGCGCCTTCGACTTGACTGCGTCGAGGATAGAATTCGCAGGACCGCTCGCGACAATGATTTCTGGGCTACCGAGCTGGATTGTGTCTGTGGCAGTAGTGGCTGCTTCCCGACGTGATCGGCCGTGCTTGGGGTTCAGCGTCGAAGGCTTCTTAGGTCTATCCAGGGCGGCCGGTGCAGACTTCCGAGGTTTCTTGGACTTGTTTGTGGCCATTGTTGGGGGAGTCGGAGGAGGATGATCTGGCAAGGGTTCCTTCGTAGCTGGTAGTGGCAGCGGTGGCGGCGACGGTTGTGCCGTCTCGGTGTCTGTGGATGCTGATGCCTTGGTAGGTGCCTTTGGTGGAAGTGGTGCGGGCGTCGGCGTGTCTGTGATTCTGTGTAGTTCTTGAATAATCTTCATTGACCAGTAAGCACCGGTGGCCTTTGTATCTCTCATGGCTACTGGATACAGAGGAGGCGGCCGTTTTGTCTCGCCATCTTCTGTCGACTCTCGTTTCTTCTTGGGTTTGGGAGGCTCCAAGGCCTGCCACAACTTCGGTATGCGCCCCTGGAGATTATCCACCCATGCGTCGCAATCCCACTGAACCCAGTAGTCGATGATGTCGCCCCATGAGCTTTCTGGAGGCTTCGTAAAGTTGACAAACACCACGGTGCCGCCTTTGGTGTGTACCGCTTTGGCAAACTCTCGTACCATCACCTTGAGCCCATGAACACGTAGACTTGTTCCTAGGATGAGAAGCATGTCTGGCTGCAGGGCCAGGTCATGTGTAATGATGGGGCTGATGAGATGTGCGCTAGGATGCTCCTCCCCGTAAAGAACAATGTCGGGACGAAGTTTGCCGACGCCCAAGGCGCGTTTGCCGCGTTCTTCGCGTGCTGCTGTGGCGCCAACACAATGAGGGCACTCGGGCTGCTGTCCGGACATGGTCTCGGTTTCGCGATTCGCGTCGTCCCAGGAGCAGACGCGCCCACAGAGAAAACAGCGCAGCTGTTCGAGCGACCCATGCAGAAAGACGCACTCCACGCCTGAGCCAGATGGCTGCCGCTTCACTGGCGTCTGCTCCGACTTCGGATGCTCCGGTGACGTCGTCTGGCTACCGCGCTCTGAGTCGTCGTCGGCCTGGCTGCCGTTGGCGTTATCGGATGTGTTGCTCTTAGACTCCGCCGCTTCTTCCACCATCCTGTTCAGCTGAGCCGCGTTTGCCGTTGATCTCCTCGAAAAGCGACCGCGGCTTCCAGGGCCCGCTGTGAGGCGCGTTGATAAGCCGACCTTTTCTTCAATCTGATCGATGTTTTGCGTATAGCATCGCACCAGTTTTCCCCTGTCTCGTAGGTGGCTGATAAAGTGATGAGAAGCGGTTGGCTCGATATCCTTAATCTTTTGCCGCAGTGTCGTGGCAAACGTGTAGAAGACGGAAGTCCTTAACGGGTCCGCCCAGATGGCAGCATCGAAGAGATCCTTGCCCTTCATGTTGGGCAAACTGGTCTTGCCGGAGCTGGAGGCCTGGGAGCTGATGGGATTAGGTTGTGGGGGCTCGCCCAACTCTGACCCCGAAGATGCGTTGGTTTGGGCTGAAGAGCTCGAGTCCGATGGAGAGCTAGGCACAAACGGATCAAAGAGGTTGGGCGGTGGTGAAGATAATGGGGAGGAGCTCTGGTGTAGATGCGTGTGAGCTCGGAAGCTGCTCGAGACGCGCGGCGTCAGGATGAAGTCTTCCGGCGGTGGCGAGGATAGAGGCGACGTGGTAGGCTGGACTACAATGGAGGAGCGAGTGCGTCTCAACATGGTGGTGTTCCGGCGACATTGGTTAGGTTCTCGTGAAGGTGCCATTGCCTCCGCCTGTCTCTGGTTCTTTTTCTGTTCCTCCTCTTCCATTACCACTATTTCGTCCTGCTGTTTACTGTCGCTGACAACAATAGTATCGGCGACGGTATCGACGCGCACCTTGATCTCGTCTTTGGTGTCCTCCTGCGCGGGATCAAAGGGCAGAGCTGGCGATTGCAGACCTGGAAACAGCTTCCGGCGCTTCGCCGGCCGTCCCTGCTCAGAGCCGTCGTCTTTGTCGCTGTCGGTGCTCTGGGAAGAGGCCTCGACCGGACGCGCCTGGCGTGCCGCGGCGTCGAATTGGGCCTGAATCAGCGAGTAGAGGCCATTTTCAGATCGGAAGTCCTACACCGGATTAGTGCTGCCCGCAATGCGCATCTCCACGAAGAGTTGAATGTACCGGAATGCCCGAGTTCGTGCTGATGCCCGCGCCGGTGACGACGACGACCTTGCGGGCTTTGAGGAGGGCTTCGGCGACGTGCTGGAGCAGGTCGTCCGAGGATGGCTCGATACGTTGGGTTGGCATCGTGGGAGGGGGAAGTGCTGAAT
Source organism: Stachybotrys chlorohalonatus IBT 40285 (assembly GCA_000732775.1). Lineage (NCBI taxonomy): Eukaryota > Fungi > Ascomycota > Sordariomycetes > Hypocreales > Stachybotryaceae > Stachybotrys > Stachybotrys chlorohalonatus. The sequence continues at coordinate 61,195 of KL659661.1, read as the reverse complement.
ATGCAATCCCCGCGTCAGATGCGGCCACTTGTGAAAACACCCGACCTGCTTGCCCTTGCCCGGAGCAGTCTCTCAGACAGGAACAATAGGTGCAGAGCAATCTAGGACGTCGTCATCGTGTTCGGGAGACCAGGCTTAAAGGCGGTAAGGCTTCCCAGGGCTGCTGCGACGTGGGCGACTCGAGTACGGCTACCAGCGGGTGGTTGGTGTGGAAAGCGCGATGACGCCCGCGTAAAGGGACGAAAAGGGTGCGTCGGACTCGTAAAGAACAGCCGTGCGATGGAATACGAGAGACCAGGGTCGACTGGGAGCAGCGCTGCGAGGCCGCTCGAGGTGTCGAGGGCGGCGGTGAGGGAAGGTTGAGGCCTTTGGCGACGCGGGTAAGCGGTGCGGTTGTTGTTGATGGTCTGCAGCGCGCGCGCTTCGGGCAGGTCCCTGCCAGAGGAGGGTCCGCCCGGTGGGCTTCTCTCCGCGCCTGTTATCGCTACGGAGGGCTGCTTATCTTAGCGGCCAAGTGTGCCCCGGCGGTTCCACTGAAGGGCACTGTCAGCGTCGGATCTCGAACGATGGCTTGCAACTCCAACAAACGGCCAGGGTTGCTTGCAGCACCACGTCTTTGTTGCTGCCTCATTATGTGTTTGTACTTGTATCGTAATTCAGACCATGAACATTCCTGCGGTTTATCTCAGGCGAATTTGTTTGCAGCTGCTAACATGACCCAGCCACCTGGCGGCCAGGTCGTGTCCCGCAATGCGGCAGGCCATGCAGCACGCATAATCCTCTCCCATCCAGACAAATGCACATTTGGGTCTTCATGAAGCAGGTCGCTGTTCGAATGCTTTACATGCTACTACTCGTACAAGCCAATATTACAGATACTCGGTAACCACCTCTACGCCTCCACCAGCACCCTCAGAAACTCCTCAAAGTCCTTGGGCACTCCCAGCCCCGTGATGGCATCAAACCCGGCCTTGGCAGGCCACCCACCCGGCGTCGTCCCGTCGCTGAAGATGCACGACTCGCTCTGCCCGGCCTTGACATCCTGCAGCACCGCCCGCACCGGCTGCGAGTACAGCAGCTCGTTGATCCAGCCCAGCACCTTCTTGCCCTGCCGCACCCGCGCGTCGTTGATGAGCGCAATCATGGCCGCCACCACGGGCGTGCTCGCGCTCGTCCCCTGCAGCCGCGCCGTCTGCGACGCCAGCACCACCAGGAACTGCGACCCGATGGCCGCCACGTCCGGCGTCGCCCGCATGCTCGCGTTGTAGTACGGCTCCAGGAACCCGTCCAGCGCCTCCACGTACCCCTGCACCGCGTCGTCCTGCCAGGCCGGCCGTGGGAAGTACTGCGAGAACCCCCCGCCGCTGTAGTAGGCACCCTCGGGCGGCTCGACCCTGTTCGACGTCGCGCCCACGCCCGTCACCCACGGGCACGTTGCGGGGAACACGGCCATGGCGACATCGTCGTCAGAGCCGTCGTACGTCGTGCAGGATGAGTTTCGCGCTCCCCTTGCGCCGCCGTCTCCGGAGCCGCTCAGTATCGTAGTTCCGCGGGCAGTGAGCAGTCCAAATAGATTGCAAACGCGCTCTGCGTACGGCCGTGGTACCGAGAGCTCGTCATCGGCGTACGAAATGGACAGCACGTGCGGGACCTCCGAGTCGGGTTTGTCCAGCAGGTACTCCAGCAGCTCCAGATACGGCTCGTTGTCGACAAACTCCTCGGCCAACTCCTCTCCGTCCTCACCGAGCTTCACTCCCCGCCCGCCTGTCGAGTAGTACGTGACCTCGGTCGGATACCCCAGCGCCATGGCGTAGTCGACATCAAGTGCCGCTTCAAGCCCCGCCTCGGCCGGGCTCTGCGAGTTTTCGCCGCCATTGACAAGCTCCACCGAGAAGTTGTACGATGTTGATGCAATATCCGGCGACGTCATGTCCAGGAATTGATGTAGGTCCCTGTAGTTGGCATACTGCTCAAGGAACCCGGCAATGCCGAACCGAATGTCCGAGCCTCCGTTGGGTGTCGTGTAGTTCAGATTATAGAGCGCCCGAATGCAATTCGGCGACGTCCCGCTGAAGCAAGGCGCCTGGCCCATGTGAAACGTCCTGTCGAGCAATGGTGGTGCCGCGCTGGTGAGCTTCTTCCTAGGCTCCATGAAGTTGGCAATGGGATGAACAAAATCAATGGCGTCCTGGAGCCTCTCTGGGATGGAGTAGTTGGTGGTGCGCAGCATCGGTTCTTGGTCTTCGAACGCGTATCGGCGGAGCTGCATCTCCAGCAGATCCTCGGCCTCGCCCACTGTAGTGTGCACATGAAGCCAATCTTTGTTGCCCTCGACGGGCTCAATTTCTTTCACGCCACTCGAGATCAGCCATTGCGCCACGTTGTTCACGTCGTTTTGGTCAGCTTGTCGATATATGGCGGCCTCGTCCTTGGTCAGATGCTCCCCAAACAGAATTTTTTTGTGGCAGCCATCGATGGCCGGCTGGTGTAGGGCAAACGAGAGACGGATGCGTTCCGAAGGGTTCACGGTGCCATCAACCTCGTTCCAGCCTTGAGGGATAACCGCGGCCTGTTCGACGACGACAGATGCCGCTGCCGCACTTGCGGTCATGTTTGCCCAGGCCACGGTGCCGATCCAGTGTTGCGCTCTCATGGTGATATGTGTTCTTCGACTGCTGTAGATTTGGCTGCTGATTTGTTACGGGCCAGATACAGCAGCAGAGGCACTTGGCGACGACAATTGACACTCGCCGTGTCCTCTTGTCTAAGCCAGCAGAGGAAAGACGTGCAATCTGTCCTGGCTGGGCAGGGCAGACGGTTTTATGTACGTACAACGCGCCGAAGAGAAAAGAGACCTTTTTGTCGCGTCGAGCTGGGGAAGGGACGTCGTTGTCTAAGACAAGGCACAAGAATTTATATTACCTGTGGTTCTGATACGTGGAACCCAATTCGCTCTTCCTGCGGGTCTAGGATATTGAAAACCCTGCATTGCGCGTATCCCGGCTAGAAGAGGCGTCGTCCAAGGCACATGCCGATCCCCGACGGGTCGACCGGCGTCAGTGAGGGTGTCCTTAGTGCACATGTTTCTGTGAGGAAGATGGAGACCCGCCGTCATCGTCATACATGCTCACTAGAGTCGCTTAAGCCGGCACTGGCGTGTTCCTATCGAGTAATCGCTGAACAAATGATGGTCGATGTGCAGATTAGTGCAATGGCGAGTCAGATCATCTCAGATGTCTTAGATGTCTCAGATGGAGCTCCCTTTTTGGCTCGCCCAGAAGTGCATACGTACTAGCCTCCTTCGATGGCTATCAAGACAATGAAGATTAGTAGCATATATTTCTTGCCTTGTCTTGTATTGTTTATAAATGCATAAATTAGCAACATGTCCTTTCCAAGGAAGCAAAGAGGTTTGTCATCGGAATACTCTCTTCTGCTTTCCCTTTCATATTCCTATCAAGTATGCCCAAGGAGTAAACTGCTAACGACAATAAAGACTCTCTCATAAATGTGGCCTCAGGCAATTAGCTTGCGCGCTGCAAGATATTTCACATGTAATTTGCGCAAATCTGCGTGGAGGCAGGGTTTAGTCTCGACAATCAGATGTTAAAGATTACAAGAGGAAGCATGTCCTTTTGTTGAACGGGGTGGTAATTCACGTGTCTACTTCCTTTTGCCTTGGTCTACTCGAATATTACCGCGACGAAGCGCCATGCCTAGCTGAAAATAGCATGTGTTGTATCCGTCGTTATGATGGAAATCATGGGTGCAAGCCTGTAAGAGGCTAATGCCTGTTAGAATGAATCAAAGCCAGCAGCATATCGCCAGACGACTGGAAGCAATATCACACAGGTCCTTGTGTGGTGGACAAGCAAGAGCCTCGGGCTCTTGACGCTCTAGCGTGTGTGCTTTGTTGGGACCACGGACAAGTCAAGGCCGGGTATTCACGAATGGCTCTTTCTTGTTTCTTTCACCACGTAGCGCACGTCCGCTTGCTCTGCTGTGGTTGCTCCTCGAAGATAGGTTCTGATCTTCCCTTTTTCAGACAATGGTTTTGAGCATTTCCAGACCTCATCTCGTGGCTACGAAGGTCTTGTACATAGGAAGCAGAAGCTGACCTTGTTCTGGGTTCTGGCTCTTCGTCTCATCATCGCCTTCACCTCAGTCGCACTTCACCTCGACCGAGTCTGTCGAGACACTACATCTAATTACACGTTTCAGCACACCTCTTTCCGCCATGGCCGACGTTACTAGGACGGAGAATTCCTCTCAAGGACAAGAAGGCCCCAAGCACGATGCAGACGTTGATTCTTTGTTTGACGCCGACACTCTCTGCAACGCCAACTCTCTTTCTAATGCTACCACGCTCTGCGACACGAACTCGCCTTCCGACCCCGCCACGCTCTGCGACACCAACTCGCTCTTCGACCCCGCCACGCTTTATGGCGATGCAAAGAGCAAGGTCGATGTAGCCCAGTCGGATCTTCCACCCCCAGAAACAATGGTTGTAATCGTCGTAGGCGGCGGTAACAGCATGTTGGCATTCAGGCGGCAGTTCGACCCCATCTTGGCTAGATTTTCCTCTTACTCAGTGCGGAACGTCAAAGATTGTTGGTTGTCCTTGACTGGAAAAGTCGAAGATGCGCAGCTGATAGACGAATACTACGTGATGAGGAATTGGCTCGAGAAGAGGGACTTCGTGGAGACGTTCTGCCACTTTGGACGCAGGTTTGAACACATCGAACTGGTGAAGGGGCTGAGGGAGTACTAGCCCGGGCAAGTTGAATTGTTCGATTGGTGAAGGTTACTTCCATAGAAATTTCTGGGGATCAAACTGGTGGCTGCTCAAGGAAAAGGAGTTCAACCTTGAATAAGTATCTTAGGGATGGCATGAAACCTTGTTCATATAGCTCTAGATAGGATTTCAAACGTTTGATCTCGAATCCCGCATAGGCAACGTAGGTGCATTCGTCACATGAAGATGTGAAACCCAAAATGGTGTTTCGTGGAGATAAGATTGCGAGGGTTTCGCTCATTTCGGTTGAAATATGCTCTCATATCACGAGTTGGAGCGTCTTATGAACAAGTAGCCGAGATAGGATGTAAGCAGAAGTCAAACCAATAAGCCGGCATGTCCTGTGTATGCCTTTTTTGTGACTATGGCATGAGTACGAGACTAGTGGCCTACCTGAGCAAGCTGTGAGGAAGGCATATCCTGCCCAGGGATGAAGAAGCGAGTGCAGGAGGCGTCTCACTTCTTGACATGCTGACAAAATATCAACAGCTCAAATTGTATCAAGCAGCTACCTTGAAGAACTATCCTTTAACATCAAAGTTCAGCATTCTACATCCTATTCGTTCGCTTATTGCTACCTACACGAACATAGTCATCCAAGCATTCCTCTGCAAATATCCAACTACCACCTCCCTCCGGTTCCCGCTCGTCATCTATCCTCTCCATTCATAAAAGTAGCTCCCGGCTCACACCCTGCGCCGTCGCCATGGATTCCAAAGGCAGTCAATCCTCCGTCCGTCTGGCCGATAGAGCCCATCCTGGGCACAACATCTTTTGCACCCCCGAGAACAGCCGCTTCCACTCACAGACTTCGTACGCGGCGCTTGACGCGATGAGACGAGAAATTCGGCTCATTGAGCTGCTGCCGGACAGCGGACGCGGACTAATTGAATGCACGCTGCTGGACAAGGTGGCTTTGGCGGAGGTGCAGGGTGAGTACTATGCGTTGTCATACTGTGCGGGGGACGTCAACCACACGGGTATCATCCTTGTGAATGGCACTTGACGCACGGTATTCGCGAATCTGAGGCATGGGCTGGTAGCAGCTAGGTACTTTCGAGGGAAGAGGTCAACGGATGGCAAGTTTCTGATGTGGGTTGATCAGATCTGCATCAACCAGTACGACCTGTTGGAAAGATCTCACCAGGTCAGTTTTCATGAAAGATATATACCAGTGCGCCCAGCAGACACTCGTTTGTCTCTCAATCTGCAAGACCAGCACAAGGGGCATGGAATGGCTTATTCAGCTATGCGAGAATGTGCCGCCCCGGGACCACGGCGTCAGGCCCAAGGGGGCCTACACGGGGCTGCTACACGAGGTATCCGTCGAGGACGAAGAGTACGACCACAACGACCGCCTCACGAAGTACATATGGACAAGCATGACAAGCGACGAGTTCGCAGACGGTTGGGTGGCCTTCTACGACATCGTCGAGAGCCCCTGGTGGAGCCGGGCATGGGTCTTCCAGGAGTTCATCGTGTCTCGCGCTCCGCTGCTGCTGTATTGGCGCGCCGGCCTGGCCTGGATGGATGCTTCGTCGGTCCTGGTTACGTTCTGTTCCATGCACGAACACGTCCTCGGAAACCGAGCCAACTTTCTGGCCATCAACGGGTACAAGCCTAGCGTACCGGAAGACCGCAGGCTCTGTCGTGTCATTGACCGCGTCAAACGCACCAATGCCCACACAGCATAGGACACGGTGAAATTTATGGCGACGACAAAGGCTAACTGGAAAGTGTCTTTGACTCTCAAACGACTACTCGCCCATTCGCGGTCCTGCAGCGCTTCCGACGAACGGGACAGGATATACGCCTTCCTCGACCTGGCAGAGCCTGGGTACGGCATCGTCCCCCACTACTCGACCGACAACGACATTATCGATGTTCTCGTCAAGACGAAGAGAATCATACTCTTCGAAAATAGTCTAGATGTGCTGCTCCAGGCCGCAGCCCCCGTTGCCAAGAAGCGAGCGATGCTGCCTTCGTGGACTGTCGATTGGGCTACCAAGGAGCCCTTCAGCATACGCAACAACCTCTTGGGCGGCGAACCCATGACGAAAGCCTTCAGTATAAATCACCACGAACCAAACGTATCTTTCCGCACGGTCAAGCGCCAGCACACATCGCGTTCAATAGCAGCGCTGGAGATGTCGGGTGTTTTCCTGGCCACCCTGACGGACAGGGCAACGTTTGACCTGAAAAGCCTCGTCAGTCCCGAAGAAAGGAAAATATACGTCTCATTCAAGGCGGGCGACTACATCACGTCCTGCATAGCTCAGTCGCAGCCGTCGGACCAGCTATGGATCGTCGACGGAGTGAGTCTTCCGTTGATCCTGCGACGTGCGGCGCCGGGCTACGTGCTGGTCAGCTATGCGCCTGCGATCTCGATGACGCGCATGGTGGTGATTGGGGATATTGCTGATGAGCTTGTTGAGAGAGGCGAGTTGAAAACTGGGCGTATATTGATTGTGTAAAGGCTGCTGTCTAGGGTTTGAGAGAAGGCTGTATATAAGTAGCTGGTCTGGAGGGTAATACCTCGTCAACACTCAACACCATGACCAGGAGGCGGTCAGCGCTCAACACCGCGATATGAAAACTGTCCTCGCGGTCTAGAATGCAAGTTGCATCCAGCCACAACAACCTCGAACCATAAAAGGCAGCGCCACCCGCCTCACCTTCCAAGCCATCTGGGCTCCTAGCTTTTATCATCAAGAACGGGCTTTGGGACACCAAGCTCCAACAAGCGATTCGTCACAACGCCTCGGTGGGGTCGTTCAAGCACATGCTATGCCTCCTACGAAGTGGAATGGCTTGAAGAAGGCGATAGTTGGGTCCGGTTGGCCGTGGTAGCTTGGCCTTCGGGGTACTGGTATTATCCCTGTTCAACAGCTCACCACCAACCCGTTCGGCGCAACGGGAGATGATCTAGATCCACAATACATCAATCCACAAGTGAATTTTCCTCGGGCCCATTCGCGTACGTCTCCGGCAGATCGCAGCATTCTCGGCCATCGACTGCTATGCTTTGCTTGTGCTCTAGGTAACGTTGCCCAGCCCATCCGCATCGCATCAAGGAGGAAGAGGGCCAGTTTCTTGGATCATCCCCGCTGACACTGTTCGCGATGGGATCGAGATACGGGTTCGAACTAGAACCGCTTCGCCTAAGCCACGTATCAGTTGCCCGAGCGAATCATGTCCTCGGGCTGACCAAGTGAGGCTGAGCGAAAGGGATGCCACACCAACAGACCAGGCCTCAGCTGAAAACAGGCGGGAACAGGCGGGAACATGCAGCTGATCCTGGTACCATTGGGTTATTTGGATCAAGGAAGAGTTGGGCTGCCTCGATTGGGCCCTCGTGCTCTTCCTTTGAGCTGTGCCGCGGCACTACCCATGCAGCACGTTCCCGCTCAGCAGTATCTTTTGCATGATTTCCAACCGTAAGAAGCAACTTCGTCTGATCTGTGACTTGCGCGGAGTCCCTAGAGATAAAAGCCCCTTCTCGACTGTCCAGCCAACCTTCATCATGCAATAGCGCATAAAAAGCATCCTCTTCACCACCAATGGCAACCTTCCCTTGACCTGCAGAGCCTGGCCAGGCCCGTCTATTATGTCTCCAAGCAACACACAAGAAATCAAGCCTTCCCCATTGCGCCATCTGACCGACTTGGGCTTCTCAAAAGGGGACTTTCAGCCCGCAAGCCGCCCGTGTTCTAGCCATCCACTGTGTGGCAGCGGCCAACTCACAGCCAGATGTAGCCTGGCACAGCGCCCTCTTCTACCTCACGATGGAGGAGGAAGCATTTAAACTTTGGCCAGGGGAGTCTCCTCCCCCGAGTATCCTCCTGCCACTCGTCTCCCAAGCCCCAGCATCACCGGAAACCTTCTTCGAGTTGCCTCCAACGTCATTATCGCACGCCATCGCCCGCGACATGTGCACCAAGGCCGCCGAAACTTCCCGACCGCAGACGCTTATTTATTCAGTCGAAACAGCCGCTCCGCAATGCCCTCCTTGTCCTTCATAGACGTGGGCGACGAGAGTACCTAGCCGACCCTGCGCTACCCTCCTACACACGTCCCGCGCGTTGCCTTGCTCAGTCGGAATTACCGCAGCGGGTATACCAGGATTGCTTCGGCGGCAGATATGCATACGAAGCGCGGCAGTGAGGGTGATGGCTCGCGAGCCTTTTGGAGGAAGCGGCCGTCTGTGCCTGCCAGCAGTGCCAACGCTGCCTCGGGGGACGACAACCATTCCGCCGGGTTGCAGGATAACAGGATATCTGTTGCTCTGCCTATGAATGGTGGCGCCGGCACGGATACTCTGTCCTCCGAGGAAGCCCAAGGCAAGAAGGCTGTGGATAAGCCCAAGGACGAGGTTACAGAAGCCGCAGAAAGCACGCCAAAAGATGAGCCCAAGGACAAGTCTAAGGACGCTCCGCAAACATCCAAGGAGAAGCCCCCAACAGACGCAAAGGAACAACGACGCGGACCTTTCTTCTTCTACGTCCTATCCGGCGAGAGCTCCAACCCCGAAGCCAGGCGCCAATCCCACGTTGCCCCAGACGAGCAGGAGGACTACGTAGTCGTGGCTAAAACCCCTAGCAACTCGGGCGAGGACTTCGCGGGCGGCGGCGCCTCCTCGTCGCGCCGGCCGTCCAAGTCCTTCAAGGAGCGCTTCTGGTCGCGCAAGGGCGCCAACGTCTTCGACGACGAGGACGCGGGGTGCCCGCCGGTGCAGACGGGCTCCGGCGGCCACGTCGCCGAGAAGCGCCGCGCATCCATCCCCTACGTGCCCACCCACGCGGCGGCGGACTTTGCGCGCTCCGTCCCGCGCACCGGCAGCGTGTCCAGCGAGGCCAGCGGCGCGGGGAGCGAGGGCGGGCCGCCGCAGCCGCACGACGAGGCGCGCCACGTGCTGCACGACCTGCGCATGAAGCGTCACAGCCACGATAGCCGTGCGAGCAGGGGCAGTCGCGTGGGCGTCATCGTCGAGGAGAAGGAGAAGGAGGCAGAGACAGGGGGTCCGGCTGACGCGGAAGTTCAGCAGCAGGGCGCCGAGAGCGAATCTTCCTCTGCCATGAGGAACCAGGAGGCGAGGGTGCCTTCGGTCGTTAAGTCGGCTGGTGACAAGCAGAAGCAGACCACCGAGGAGGCGTTGGCCGAAATAGCCAGAAAGATGAACGTCGAGTTCGACAAAGGCATCAACCGCAGCCCACAGCCTTTCATGATCCCAGCCGGACCACATGCCTCATCCTCCTACCAAAACCACAAAACAAGAAAGATGCGCGGACAAGCAGCCCAGCCCGTCGTCGTCGTCGCCAGCTCGCACACCGCCACGGCAACCCCCAGCGCCGAATCTCCCGCGGACGTCCAGCCGCCGCAGCTCCCAGAGCTCAAAGGCATGACGCACGCCGAGCGGGTGCTCCACGCCCACTGCAAGAACGGCGAGATGCAGGCCCAGCAGCAGCCGACGTACCTCCACCCGCTGCAGACCGCCGCGCACAACTCCCTGAGGCCGGCCATGTCGTCCTTCGCCGCCCACGCGCACCCGCAGGCCGACGCGGCGCCCTTCGCCAGCGGCCCGCTCGGCGGCATGGCCCCGACGGTCTCGCCGGGCTTCCACCTCGACGCCTCGCCCGGCGGGTACACGGCCTTCCCGGACCAGGAGTCGTTCCCCGTCGCCGCGCCGCAGGTCGTCTACGACATGGAGGCGTATCGCCGCGCCATCCGCGAGGAGCGCCGCAGGCTTCGGGGTGCCGCGCAGGATGTCGTTGACAGCTCCGCCGCAGCGGCGGCGTACGGCCAGGCAAGGCAGGGGTCCGTGGCATCCATCGCGTCCATGGCGTCTGTGGCATCGGCGCGGAGGAGCTCGTCTGTGTCCATGGCGCGCAGGGAGTCGCTGGGTAAGAAGATCCAGAACTACGTGAGGCCGGAATGGAGTCCGGTGCAGAACCCGGCCTAGGTATACCGCCGAACAAAGGGCAGAAAAGTCGGAATTCGTTCCGTTGTCGTTGATTATCGATCAATGCCGTGTGTGATTGGCCTGTCTTTGTGTCAACTTGAGGCGTTCTTTACCCGTCGGCGTTTGAAGTTGGATATAATGTATATACCTTTTGTCTGCCTCCTGCGCGGGAGCGGGTAGAGCAATTTTAATACTGATTCATTCACTTGACAGCCGGCCTCGCTAAAACAGTTAAGCCTAGGGCGACAAAGCCAACATCGTGTCTTGGTTGCAGCATAAATTGATTCATTGTATGCATAGTCATTACCGAGACATGTTTCGCTTATTCAGTATCCCAAACTGTTACCTGCCCGCCAATATGCTCCGTGACAACTCCCTTCAACGCCTCCATGACAATATGACGAGGCCTGTACAGCCACATGCGAGAAAAAAGGCGCCTCCAAATGCGTGGCCCAGCGAGAGACAAGAAGAAAATGGTCGTTGCAACATAGAGAACCTGTGCTAAGAAAGAAGCATCCAACGAGTTTGAAACGGCGTGAACCGACCGGACATGAAGCCTCCCATGGATAAACTAGACCTGAGCGGGCAAGCAAAGAATTTCGGTGCGACTTTTCACTAAAAGTTCAGCAGGACCATCCTCGTCGTGAATGTGATTCGCCTGCTCAATCAACTCCCTGCAACGCCTGGTATCACAACATCATATCATTCATGCTTCCATCGCGCCAGCCACGCCACGATTTGGTCGTAGAGGAATTTCTTCGTCGTCGGAGCTGTCCGACCTCTCGGCTGTGACACGATCCAGCATTCTCTCGATATCCTCGTCCCGCAGTGTCCTCCGTGGCGTTCCATTGCCCATCGTAAGACCATTGGAGATTGACAACGAAGTTCCTCGAATGTGAGACGCGCTTCCAATGGTCCGCCTTCTGGGCGTACCCCGGTTCGGGGTGGCGTAGGGCTGCTGTGGTGAGTCGAGGTTCATTGGTGATCCGGGCGGCTGCATCCCGGGGGACCGGTCCATCCCAGGTTTCTTCGGGGCAAGGGTAGGGCGTGCATTTGGTAGCGTCTTTCTGGGGCCACTGGGTAACGCGTGCCTACCAGTAGTTGTTCTGGGAGGAAGGGACTGAGGGGCCGGAGAACCAGCAGGAGAGAAGGTGTGCTTGAGATTGGCCGAGCCGCTAGGACTGCTCATAAAGAGTAGCGTCTCGATTGCATCTTGCTCTCTCACATTTTGATGGGGGGAGTACAGCATGCCTTCCACTCCTTGAGATCTTGCTTGAATCAGGTTGAGACGCGGCTGCTGTGCGGGAGTATGAGGCGAAGCCGAGGCAGAATAGGCATTTCGGAGTGTAGGAGTCATGCGAGGATTGGAGTTGCGACGTGGGTTGGAGCTGGGAACCGTAGATGTGGAAGGTCGAATTGGAGCTGGAGGAGCCAGTGTCGGCTTGTTATGGTTGATGGAGCGTTGTGGAGGTGAGTTTGATTTGGTACGGTACGTGTCGGCTGCAAAGTGAACTTGAAGAGGCACGCGAGGGCTTGCGGACGAGCCATGCCTGCGGTGGGCGGTGGAGGTGCTGGATGTCGGCGAGGCCGCCTGGGAAGCAAGAGACTCTAGCTCGTCGACCGTGTGGCCGTGCCAACCATTATTTACTTTGACCATGGCGTAGGAGAGACGCGTCCTCAATTGGGCGGTCAACTGCGACAACCATGTTAGTGGACGAAGAGTGAAACAGAAAGGCACGGGGGAGGGCATACGTCGCCGATATTGCTGCCGGTTGTTGAAGCTACGCTGACGGTGCTTGTATTGCGCGAATGGCCCCTTGGAGGGCTCATGCCAACGTCCGGCACAGGCTTGACCTCGCCATCGGCCATGCGCTTGCGAGCGCCATTGGTGCCATTGTCGGCCGTGGAAAGCCGGCGGCGGGTCGCGGCGAGAGCAGACAGCTGATGCAGCTGGCTATCGCCGGACTGCGAGTCGGAGACAGAAGCAACGTCGGCCTCCGGGCCGGGGGAGTGCGCGTCTGCGAGGGCGGGCTGTGACGACGAGGACATGGCGGTGGTCTCGGAGCCGCGTTCCTGCGACAGGACGGTGTCGTGGGTGGTGTCGCTGCTGGTCGCGTCGCTGCTGCTGCTGATGACGGCCGGTCCGGTGCGGTCGGAAGCCATCAACGGGTTTCGCAGGAGGCTCGTGTGCCCAGGTCGTCGTGGGTGCGTGGTATCGTGGCTGTGGGCAATTGGCGGGAGGGTGTGGGCGGAGACCATGGGGGCGGGAGACGCGACGCAACACGGACCCGTGTCGGGGGACAACAAAAAAAACAGCAATGTTAGGGAGCAAGTGCCGGCGGGTAGCAAATCCAAAGCTCAAGAGATAAGTGTCTGGCGGGAGGACTAATCCAGGGCCAAAGCCGGAGAGCAAGGAGGAGGGAAGCGGAGGATGGGATTGGAGATGAGCAGGTAAAAGCCCTCTCTCTTGCTCTTGCCCTCTGTGGCCGCGGCGTGCGCGCTGGCAAGCAGGTGCACCGCCGCTGTGTGACTGCCCGAATGGGCGGCGGGTTTACGCGGTCAGTCGCTGTGCTTCTGTCCTGGCTGTCGCGACGAACCCGCATCGGTGCAGGAAAATTCGGGCCCAGCAGCAGCTTCTAGAGGAGGTACATAAGCAGTCCCCGGCTTGCATGTATCTCCACCACAGTCCAGCGCCCAAGAGGGTACATGAAGAAACCCATGTGATCAAGTCCTTTTTCTCCCTTGTCCATGTGTCAGGAAACGGCTGGGCAGAAGTTTATCCACTAGCACGACAGACAGGCAAGCGAGGTACTGCGGACGTCAATAGCGCGTGCTACGATACTTGGTGACGGGCAAAATCATCCTAGAGACACTCGTCAGCATTGCTGCGATTCACTGACAAGCCTCGATACCGTCTGCCGAAAGGGCAAAGCGGGCTGTGGGTTGCAGTCAGGCCCACGTTGTGCGTGGTTTGATGCTATTTGATGCTATAGCGATTGGAAAAAGTCGCCATACTCGCCAGCCGAATCTGGGCGGGATCTAGAAAGCGTTGATGCAGGTCCAGGGGGGTGTTTTCCGGCTTGCTTCTTCCTCTCCGCCATCTCAGACATGCCCTGATCCTGGGACGTGGCATTGCAGCTGCTCACATCTGCAGGTTCGTTGTTAGCGTTTCAAAAAGGAATGTCTGCTGTCCATACGCCATATCGAAGAAGAAAAAAACATTCCTGCCCGTGCAATGTTTACCTGTCGTGGCATCACTAGTACCGGCGACTTGCGAATGAGGAACCTGGCGCAAGGTCATTGGGTCGTTGGACTGCTTCCGCGCTGGTCTCGTGGGCTCTCGCCCCCTCTCCGCCCCCCATTTTTCTGCGTCTTACGCGCATCATTTGTTGACATCATGGTCTGAAGACTGGCAGCCTCTAGTGACAGCGATTTGGGGTTTTCTCATTCTTGTGCCTCCGGCTCTAGGCCTTAGGCTATCATTGACTATCGTGTGTTCGCGGTATTTTGGCGGCAATGACGACCACCAACCCTGATGATCCGTCCACGCCAGCCAGGATCATCCTTGCACGCGCGCGTTCTTGCTCTATGACACGAAGTCACGTGAGCCACTTAACGCCATAGTTGTAAACCTTTTTGTGCCTACGAGTTTGGTTGGCACATCCTGAGATCATTGTTGAGCGTTGCCTAAGTACTAGGTATTTAATAGCATCAGATGTTTCGCTTCGAGAAGCTGATTATTGGCTTCTTAATATTTCACCATACATGGTGTGTCTATCTATATTCACGGGATTCTCTTTGTGCATGCATTTGTACTGTCCTTTGAGGCCGTTTGCGAGGCCACCTGGAGTTTCCGCCGAAGCATGCGGCAGGTCGCCGCGTTTGGACCTGCAGCCGTGTCGGATCTCAGTTCGGCAGAACATTCGGAGAGTCGGTTTCAGAGGCCGCGTACAAATGGCACACTCCACCCGGTGCGTGTCCACGTGTCTTGTGACCTCCGAGAAATAACCACAGCCTAGGCAGTTCCGCGGCCGCGAGGGCTTCATCCACATCCCGGCTCATCGCCTTGCCCATGGCCGTACACTCCTCCGTCTAATATGACATCCTCATTGTCGTCTAGGTCATCCTGCACCCTCCTCCATCCCTTCTTGCGCTCCCGCCGGCCCTCCAGCGCCACCCCCTTCCCCTTGCCGTCAGCGCTCGCGTCAAAGACGGGCTTGATCATCGATCCTAGCAGCGGGTTCCCGCTGAAGGCCCCGCCCTTCTTGTTGCCCGTGCTCTCCAGCAGCACCCCTCCGCCGGTTTCTTCCGCTGGCTCGTCCTCTTCCGGTGTCACCGGGCGCTCCATGTCCACCATTTTACGCACCACTTTGCCGCCGACCAGGTCGATGCTGACCACCTGCTTGCGCTTCTCGTAGTCGGGCCGAGCGTTCCACTCCATCTCCCGCAGCAGCTTCTGCTGCCGCTTGAGTTCCCGGGCCCGCTCTTCCGGACTGGCCCACATGCTACCGGTCCCTGATACGGCACTGCTGACGTCGAAATCGGCGGCCTCGTCACGCACAGTGGTACGCCGTGCGTTCTGGGCTTGGAAGTTGAGGAGCTTATCGCGATGATCGCGTGCTTTGCTCTCCGCCTCTGCTATGGAAGGGCTGTCGTTGCCCCGCGGCTGCGTGAATGGGGCGGGTGTCTTGGCTACGTCTGCTCGACGATTTGCGTCGGCATGAGCGGCCATGCGTTCCCTGCCACGCTCGTCCCTGAGCTCGCGCATCATGGACTGCACCTCGTCAGGGCTGAGGAGTGGTGTCCCGCAGAACGTGCAGGGACCCAGGCCCTCCTTTGCGCATATGACCTTACCGCAAGATAAACAGTTTGGGGCTGCGCTCAAAAGAGGATGTCTTGTTGCGAGGCAATTGCACTTTCTTGCTGCTGTATTGTCCAAGGTAGGATTTGTAGTGATTTCGAGAGCGCGAATCGCGGCGTCGAGGTCTGCAAGGGCCGTCGACTGCCCTGCCATCGGCGTACCGCCTGCTATGGTTACCTTGGTCGTGGCACCTGTGGGTTTCGGTGTGGATTTTCGCGATGCAGGATTTGACTTGGGCTTGGGTTTGCCAAGGTCCGAGACGAGGAAGCCTGTCGATGACGCGTGTTGCTTTGGAGGAGCTTTCGAGACGGGCTTCGGCGTATTGGCGCGAGAGACTTCAGCGCTGCTCGATGGCGCGCTCGCCTTCTGCGGTATGTAGTCTAGGCTGAGATCCTTCTTGCTGTAGGCCGTGCCCGCCGGGGGCGCATAATCTTGGACCTTGCGGGCTTCTGGTGTGTGCAGCTGGGCCTTCTTCTTCTTAGACGGACGCTTGCCCTTGGGCACGGCATCTTCTGTGTCAGCTGCGGGTGTCGATGTGGAAGCTTCGGTAGGGTCTTTGCGGCGCGAGTTGAAGGTCGAGATAAAGTCAACGGCCAAGGGTGAGTCGCCGAGCAAATTGCCAAAGTGCGACGCAGCTTCGGGTTTGGATAGGGTCGAGGCGTAATCAAGGACCTGCTGTAGCTCCTCCTTGGGAAGAGGCAGCAGCTGTGAGAGCTGGGCCAGCGACATTGTGACAGTTTGCGATGCTGGACTATCGAAAGCTCGCTGAAGGTCCAGACGCCGTCATAAGGACAATTTGGTGGGGCCGCTGCCCAAGCTGCCCCGCGAATCGACAATTGCCAGTATTGCCAGCTACCCTAAAGCTTCGGCATGACTCACACGGCGACCATATTGGCTGTAAAGCAAGATTTTCTTCTAGAACGTCAATTTCTGGTTTTCGAGCTTTTTTTTATAATCTCTGTTTAAATTTGGGCCATGGGTGATTTTTCTCAAAAGGATCAGCGTAGGAGCCCGAAAAGGAAGCGGGTTGTCAAACACTCCGCAAACTTCATGGCTGGACCAAGGGAATCACGTCGTGACAACCCGTTGCGCACTCCTTCCCTGAAAGATGCTGGGGCCAAGTGCATTGATGATAAAGAGGACTTTAATGTTCTCATAATATTCATGGCAGCTATCACGCAGAGGATGTCTCTGGAAGACCGACGAAGCTAATGCTGTGTGGCTGCTCGGGATCATGTAAGTGATGTGCAAGACTAGCTTCCCATGGTGCCTGTCATCAGACAAGCCACCCGAAGATTGGTGCGTGCCAGATGCCTTAAATCATACGAGACTCTGAGGGATTGATTTGATAGTTTCCCTGAGAGTGGTCATTGAAATTTTAGGACTGAACGATTTAATGCAATGGTCACCTCTCTCCATGGCCTCCAAGCAAGTGTTCAACTCTTTAACATGCTGCGCGAGAATATGTACTATCCTGCCGTCATGACCAAGATATCGCTCAACAATGAACTGTGTAGTGATCACCAGAGATAAATGAAGCCGAACATCGCCATACGGTACCGAAATGAATGGCTAGCAAATGACTACCCTTCTTTGGAAGTTAGTGAAGGGAGCCATTGGCCCGGCGAATGCCGAGTTGGCGTGACACTGTAGCTTGTTACTGCAATCGGCAATAACCAGCATCTTCGCATTGGCCAGACTCACGTGACTCAACACACCTTTGCGAAATTTACTCCGATATGCCGTTTGAGGCCGCGAAAAGTGTCCGGTACCCCAGCAATTAAATGTCGATACTGATTCTTGACAATGAGCAACATCAATTGATGGGAACCTACAGGTTGATGAATTGCTCACTATCGCCAAATGTTCAGTTCCAAAGCCATACATATTAATTGGCCTATTGTCTTCCGCAACATCTGATAAAAACTTGCCGAACTCTCCGGTATCCCGGAACCTGGAATCAGCCCACTACACAACACCCATAGCAGAGCCAATCAGCGCTGCCCATCCTCTCGCTGCGCCGGTCACCGTCCCAACGCTGGACGCATTGAGCGCACCTGCCGTCCCCAATCCTGTTTACGTCAGCCGGCGCCAGTTTTTTTTTCTTCCCTGTCCAACCTGTCCCTTCGTCTCTTCGATTTCCATCCTCCCTCCGGACTCCTAAAACCACGCAGCCTCATCAGCCTTGTCCCATCAGCAGTCCTATTCCTCTCTGCTTCGTGCCCCAATTGATTTGCGTCGACTTCGGGTTTTGCATAATCTCCTCTTCGCCACCATGTTCGTTCCCATGATCCAGCGCAGGGCTTTCTCCGCCTCTGCCCGCAACGTAAGTCTTTCCTCAGGTCCAGTGTCGTGAACAAAGTTTCCGGTCACGGCTTCGGCCTCTTTCGAGGACGTCAGGGTCACCAGACTGTCCCGGATTGGGTCGCCGATGCTTCTACATGTACTGACTGCGCTTCTAGCTTTCCAAGGTCACCGTCCTCGGTGCCGCCGGTGGCATTGGCCAGCCTCTCTCCCTGCTCCTCAAGCTCAACCCTCGCGTCACCGACCTCGCCCTGTATGATATCCGTGGCGGACCTGGTAAGCAAAAAAACTACTGCATGCGACAGCTCCAGACATCAACTGACCATATCCAGGTGTTGCTGCCGACATCTCCCACGTCAACACCAAGTCCACCGTCAAGGGCTATGATCCTACCCCTACTGGCCTCGCCGAGGCCCTCAAGGGCTCCGAGATCGTCCTCATCCCTGCCGGTGTCCCCCGCAAGCCCGGCATGACCCGTGACGACCTCTTCAACACCAACGCCTCCATCGTCCGCGATCTCGCCAAGGCCGTTGCCGACTCCGCCCCCAAGGCCAAGATCCTCGTCATCTCCAACCCCGTCAACTCCACCGTCCCCATCGTCGCCGAGATCTTCAAGGCCCGTGGTGTCTACAACCCCAAGACTCTCTTCGGCGTCACCACCCTCGACGTCGTTCGCGCTAGCCGCTTCGTCTCCGAGATCAAGGACACCGACCCCAAGGACGAGGATATCACCGTCGTTGGCGGCCACTCCGGCGTTACCATTGTCCCTCTCTTCAGCCAGAGCAACCACCCCGACTTGAGCTCCAACGCTGAGCTTGTCAAGCGTGTCCAGTTCGGTGGTGACGAGGTTGTCAAGGCCAAGGACGGTGCCGGCTCTGCCACTCTCTCCATGGCCTTTGCTGGTGCCCGCATGGCCGAGTCCCTGCTCCGCGCCGCCCAGGGCGAGAAGGGCGTTGTTGAGCCGACCTTTGTTGACTCTCCCCTCTACAAGGACCAGGGCATCGACTTCTTCAGCAGCAAGGTCGAGCTCGGCCCCGAGGGTGTTGAGAAGATCCTGCCCCTCGGCAAGGTCGACGCCGTTGAGGAGAAGCTGCTCGCGGACGCCATCGCCGACCTCAAGAAGAACATTGAGAAGGGTGTTGCCTTTGTTGCCTCCAACCCCGGCAACTAAGTTTTCCCCCGAGGACGGTAGCTATGGGCAGGGATGAGCCTCCCCACGGACCGAGAGGAAGCGCTCTTCTTTGGTAGTGGGGAGGGGAGGCTTGTGGAGGAGCAGGGCAGTCATGATCTTTAGTTTATAGGGGCGTTTGTCCGGGTATACGCACCCGGGCAGCTGCTTCCATTCTCCTTCTGGTTCTGAAGCGCTGCTGTAAAAGACTTGAATCGAGTCTCTGTATCATAGCAAATACGAAATGAAAAACAGGTTATAATGACACAACTCCACTCAATGATATTTGCCCCTCCATCTCATTTGATCATCGTGCTCTTAGCAGTCGCAGCGTTATTCAGCTATAGCTTTGTATTGTACATGTCTTGCTATTACTCACCATCGCCATCTATACCTCTAATGCTCTACGAATCAATCCCTTCCTTTTTCTTATCTACCTCTTCATTCCCTAGTTTCGTTGACGTCCCTGAGCCCACTGCTCCACCTGCTGCCTCCGCGCCTCCACCTTGCGCTCAAACTCCTCCACCTTGGCCAGCCTCTTGGCCTCCTCCTCGGCAGCCCTCAGCTCGGCCTTCTCTAGCTTCCTCTTGTTCTCCCTCTCGAGCTGGTCGGGGCGGCGCTCCGCGATGTCGCGGGGCTTGTAGTCGCTGAACAGAGCCTTCAGCCCCCTCTCGATGATGAAGCACACCGCGTAGTCGGCGACCATGCAGGCCGTGAGCTTCAGCTTGAACTCCTCGGTGAAAGGCACGAGCTTCATCTGCTGGTTGATCTCAGGCATGAGCTCCATGGCGCAGGCGAAGGCGAGGCCGGACACGCCGAGGATTCCCCAGTACATGCCCTTGTTCTCGGAGAGGGACTCGCGGAAGGGCCGGCCCTGATAGTTGATGGCGAAGGTGGAGATTTGCTGGATAAGCTGGAGCAGGTAGACGGCGGAGTTGAGCAGCGACGGGGAGAATTCGGCCTCCAGGTTGACGTCGTCAGAGCGACTATTACAAATATCAGTATGAGAGTTTAGCGAATAGACGGAGAGTGGGGAGTGCTTACGGTTCAATCTTCTCGCACAGTCGTGCAATGTAAATGAGCGTGACGATGTGGATTGCGAACTGGCCGAGAATGGAGCCAATAATGTAGACGTTGAAGATGTTTGGCTGAGGACGCTCTTTGCTGAGACCCTCGACAACCCTGGCCCTGGAAATGCTGAGGAAGCAGACGGACATGAGCATACCACTGATGGTATACTGGGCGTCGCCAAACTTGATACCCTCGAGGTACAGGACGGACAGGGAGTAGGCGCTGATCAGACAGTTCAGTGCAAGGATCTTGTACATCTGGATGGTGGCGACGAGCGTGCAACGGCCCTGTCGGATAATGTTGGGAACAGCAATGACATTGCGCAGCTTGGACGTGAAGGGCGCCGCAACCGAGGCATCGCCCAGCTTCAGCGACGGGGGCTCGCTGTCGTCGTCCATGTCCATCATACCAGCGGTGAGCTTGTCGGCAAGATTAGCAGCGTTAGCCTGGGCGGCCTGTTGCTTGTTGCGAGGGTCTGCGTTGATAAGGGACTGGGCGCCGGGCGAGGTGATGACCTCCATATCATGGCCTTGCAGCTTGATGTACTCTTCCGTCGTGATGTTCTTCTTCTTGGCCTCGCGCTCGGCAGCCTTTGCGTAGTTGGGGTTGGTGGGACCGGGAGGATACAGGTGGGCAATCATGACGGGCACAGGCGGGGCGGGCTGGTTGAAGCGCTTCATAAGCTCGACCTGCTTCTCGTACATCTCCTTTACCTTTGTGTTGCGGGAGTGCTCGGCGATGCGGACAAGATCCTCCTGTGTACCATTAAGGAGCGCAATACCAATGTGAGCCTGCTTTAGGGCACCGACATCGTTGGTTCCGTCACCAGCCATGAGGGTGTAGTAGCCCATGTCCTTGAGACCGAGCAGGATTTCCTCCTTTTGCTTGGGTGAGACACGAGCGTAAACCCATGTGTGGCGGAGAAGAGACTTCCAGCCAGCCTGGTCGTTGAACTGGGCGAGGGCATAACCGGTGACGCAAAGATCGTTGTTCTTGAGGATGGAGGGGTCGATAGGCTTGGTCGGGTCAACGTCAATGCTGATCTTGTCGTCGACACTCTTCCAGACAAGCTTCTTGCCACCAGCGTTGTCGTCTGGCGCATCGAGGATGAGAACGTCACGATCCACAATCTCGACCTCACGGGCGACGTGGACAGCAGTCAGCGGGTTGTCTCCAGTAATCATGACGACGCGGTGGCTGCTCTCGTTCAACATGACGACAGCCTCCTTGGCATCTTCCTTGAGAGGGCAGTGCAGAACCAGGAATCCGGCGAAGGTCAGATCGGCCTCGACCTTCTCGCGCTTCAGGTCATTGATCTTGCTGGCACCCAATTCCGACTCCGTGCTGAGCTGCTTGTACGCCAGAGCGAGCACGCGAGATCCCTTGCGGGTAAAGTACTTGAACGTTTCCTCGTAGTCGGCCGGCACCTCGACCAGCATCTTCATGATCGTCTCAGGGGCACCCTTGACTGCGGCCACTGTACCCTTAATCTTTTGGCCAGTCTTGGCATGGACACCGTGGATCGTGGCGACGGCGCTCTGACGCTTGAGTGCAGAAGAGAATTGGAAACGGCGCTTGATCTGAACGGAACCTTGGGCGCTTCCGCTCTTGGGAGTGCTCTTGAGTACATCATTCTTTCCGAGAGCCCAGCCTAGTGACTCGAGAGTAGCCTTCTCCATGGGGTCGCCAACGACTTCGCCTTCATCGAGCTTCACCAGTGCGTGAGCAGTAGCGAGGACAAGCTGTGTCTCGAGGCTGGCTTCCTTGACGGGAGTGATTTTAGAGTGAGCGCCGTCGGCCTCCCTCTTGTCATTGGCAACCTCGTGCGCCAGACCCACGCCAGCAATACCCTCGACAACTAGATCTTCGCCCGTGAGCGTACCAGTCTTGTCGAAGCAGGCAATATCAATGCGACCAGCGAAAGGAATACGGAAAGGCTCGGTACAGAAAATGGCGAGCTTGGCCAGTGCTGCCAGGCTAGTGTTGACGGCAAGACTGAGCTCCATGGGCAGCTCAGGGGGAACGACACTGGTGACAATCAAGACACAGTCGAGCAACAGCTTGGAGCGCTTGCGATCCTTGCGCACACCCTCATCCCAAACATACCAAGAGGCGGCGATGGCGAAAATCAGGAGGAAAAGGATGAACAGAAGAGCCTCGAAGTTGTTGGCCGACACGCGCTCGGTGGAGTAGATCATGGTGCGGACCAAGCTTCCCTGGGACGTCTCGAAGCCAGTCTTCATGACAATGGCCATGGCGCCGTTGTCAGGAGGGGTAGGAACACCAGAGGCGAGCTTGGGCTTCTCAACCTCGGGGTTGCCGTGCGTAACCTGGAGGACCTTGGTTCCTCCCCAAAGGAAGGCGTTCTTGTCGAGACCTTCGGAATCAATGGGAACATCGCCAGGACGGAGCTGGATGGAGTCCTTGAGGAGCGGAGTACTCTCGCCGGAAAGCATGGCCTCGTTCACAATGGCGGTGCCCTCAACCAGAAGCATATCGCAGGCAACACCACTGTCATCCTTGGTGCGGCCGACAGATACAAGGTCACCAGGAAGCAGCTTATCGCTCTGGACCTCGGTCCACTTGCCAAGTCGAAACACCCACATGTCGTATGGCTTGATGCTCATGCCGCGGAACTCGGTGAGAGTGCGCTGGCGCTGCCAAACCACGGTGCTCTCAAAGGCGACGAGCATGAAGAGCGTGAAAAGAGAGTAGTACCAGTATTCGTCGAGCATCCAAAGACCCACACAGAAGATCTGGAAAACAAAGAAGGGCGCAACCGCATGCTCCTGAAACAGCTCGGTGAAGGAAGGAACAGGTATATCGAAGGTGTTTGTGCCGTAGTGGTGCTCGAGGCGCAAAATATCGGATTGCTTTTCGAGACCGCGGGAGGACTGGAAACTGCCAATCGTGGGCTTGGGTTCGACGTCGATTGTGAACTTGAGAGTGGCGAAGGACTTGGTGTCGGGGTTGTAGAGGAAGCGGCGCTTCTGGAAAAGGAACGAGAGATTGTTCTACGGATTGTTAGCATTACCGCAACGGTACGAAAGTCAGTGAGGGTTGCTGTTCGCACCTTGTCGCGAACAAGCTCGCAGATTTCGCCAGAACCGGCGTTGGCAATAGGAAGGACCTTGATGAGCTTGGCATCTTCGATACCCGCAGCCTTGGTCGCCCGGAAAAGGGCCTTAACGTTGACGCTCCAGTGGGTGCTCAGCCAGACAAGGGACTGCACCGTGATGATGGCACCGCTAAAGACAAAGGTCCATTCCTCGCCGCCAATGTGCGCGTCGTACAGCTTTTGGTCTAGATAGTATCGCAGGAAGATGGGCCAGACGATGGCAAAGGGCCAGATGTAGGCGTGGAAATACAGCGGCAGAGGTCGGAGAAGCACGGCCTCCTTGATCTGAGGGTTATCGACAAGCGGCGCCATGATGGCGGCTGAGTTCGACGAGCTCGATGCGGTGGACGGTGACGATGCTGGCAGTGTCGAGATTGAGGGATGCGTACGCTAGAATGGGCAATGCACCATGGACGCAGACAATGAAGCAGGAACAGAGAATAAAGAAAACTAATCACCGACCACAAAAAGAATCGGACACCTGCTGTGGCTGCGACAAGATCCGAGGTCGCGATAAGGCAAGGGAATGGAGGGGGGGGGGGGGGGGGGTGTGTGGTGATAGGAGGTCGAGGATTTCAGGGTTCAGATGGTTGAAGTGTCCTGAGTGAGGCGTCGCCTTACGTACAGCAGCTTTTTTTCTCTCACCTTCGACGGGGGCGCTGGGGCTGGTGGTGGCGGAAGGGGACGCCAGGCTGCATGCGGAAAGGTCTGGTTCCTCTGCGTTCGTTCGATTTGGCAGCCTAGAAGTCGTGGCCAAGTCCATGATTCGTGAATGCTTCCCCATATTTGAGACATGGCAACTGCCAACGTTGCTTGCAGAGATTGGATTAAGACCAATCATCCGACAACCGACAAAGGATTAGCAATCACGATATCTGTTGCAAGCTCAACCCTTCCATGGACCATGTGTAGTAGAGCGAATGCTGTATTGCCCCGCAGTGAATATCGTTGCCTCAATTGTGCCTCTGATCTGGCTTGTGTGGCTACACTGGGGAAGCCCCTGATATCACAGGCGACAACTCCACTTCTCACGGTGACTCTTCGGTACAGCTAGGTAGGTAACTATCATTCTTCCGTTCTATCCCATCATCTTGTAATAATCTCTTTTCTTCCATTGCTTTTGTTCAAGAAAGCGAGCAACAATGACGAAACTCGACATATTGATCACTATATCACTTCTGTTGGCGACTCTCGTAACAGCCCACGGCCAGGTCACGCCTCGCCACGCAGCCACCAAACCATCGGGCCGGAGCGCCTTTACATTCCTAGGCTGCTATAGGGTGGGGGCCATTGCCAGCATCCAAAGCAGCGCGAGAACCCATGCCTTCAACTCGGTAGGCTCGTGCATTGCGCGCTGCCAGTCTGAAGATCGAGCCATTGCGGCAATGCGCTCCTCCGAGTGCGTCTGCAGCGACGTCTATCCCGCCTTTGCTGCTTCCACCGCGGTCAAGTCCTGCGACGTGCCCTGTCCCGGGTACGCCATGGAGATCTGCGGCGGCAGGGAGACCTACAGCGTCTACAAGCTGGGCCGCGAGACGGACGCGGAACATCCAGACGAGGGCAAGGAGTCCATCGCGTCATCCGACACGGAGTTGACAAAGGTTTCTGATGCCTCGTATGGCTTCGTCCACGCTGCCAACGACCTCCTCAACAGCCTGCAAAACTTCCTGGGCTATTGTCTCGGGAATCGAGGGTCACGGGGGACGAAGCAGCAGGCGGCCACAGCACACATGCGGCTGCTAGGTGTTGAGACTGGAAAATTTAATTAGCAGGAACAATTAATTCTCCATCCTCGATTTCAATGAGAGAATGCGGCCACGCACTGGACGCGTTGCAGAGCAGCTGATTTACATCAATTGTCTTGTGTTGCTGTACTTCGAGGGCTGATACAGGACATTTGAGCTGTACGAATGCCTGGATGCAATTTCCTTTTCATTTAAATAAGATGAACTGTTCACATGAACATGTCATTCATTCAAGCGTAGTCGCGTTACAGACTCATACCTGTTGCCAATCATGACCGCAACACCCGGTACACCTGGTACAGATCCCCCGTGTTTACAGGCAGCACGTTGAATGTCGCATACGAGTCAATGTTCTCCGGCTCCAGCACGCTGAAGGCGTGGGCCGCGTTCTTTTGCCTCGTGCTCACCCAGAACCCTCCCGCCGGTATCGTCACGTGCCGCTGCAGCGCCTCCGTCGTGACCGTTGTCCTGGCGATGCCCTCGTACTTGCTCGCCGCCAGCGCCGCGCTCGTGATGTTGAGCGCCTCCACCTCGCCGCGGAAGTCGGCGTACAGCTCGTCCACGACGACGCCTGCCGCGCGCAGCCTGTCTGCCACGTCGTGCCACGCGCGGCTGAAGACGTATGCCTCGGGCCGCGCGCGCGTTAGGTTGGCGTTGTTCTGCGTCCAGTTGTTGAAGGTGACGGGCACGTCGACGAGGCTTCCGTTGGCCGAGTTGATGTACTGCCAGGTGATGTTGGTAGCGGTGGGGTAGTCGGTAACGACGATGTCGTCGTCGTTGCTGATGAAGTCGGCGCGGGCCGCCTCAATGGTGTCGTAGACCTCCCGGGCGTTGTACGCGGCCGTCTCGACGAGCGTCTTGACCAGGGTGAAGCCCGTGGCGACGCGGCGCTGCCAGTGCTGATCGCCGAGACGGATTCCACGGGTTTCTGTCAGGAACATGACTGCTTGCGAGAGTGCGACCGACGTGTCGCCTATCTTGGCATCTGAACTCGTCTCATCTAGCACGATATCGTCTGTCTCCAAACTCCCCGTCACGTAGGGACCCCAGCGGAGGCCGAGGTTTTCCATAGCCGCAGCCATACTGTCCTGGAACAGCGTCTCGGATAGCCTGCGAATGTCACGATGAATGAGCAGGTTCTTCATGGCCGAAAACTGCCCGTCCTGCGCATTGAACCACTGCCCGTTGGCACCGTACGCGCGCGTGGCAGTGTACTCATGGCAGTCTACACCAACGTGGGGCGCAAAGTTCATGACCAGGCTCTTGATGTCACGGGTCTGCTGGCGCGCCAACTTGGTGTGGTCCCGGTTGGGGTCGAAGGAGGTGGCGAGGTAGCGCTGGAAGTAGGCCACGCCGTCCGGGTTGTACCGGGGCAGCACGAGGAGGTCGGCATGCTCGAGGATGGAAGCGGCCCAGGTGGCGTTGGCGTCGAAGTGGCCAAGCAGGGCGAGGAGGGCCTGGTCGCCGGCGGGCTCGTTGCCGTGAACGCCGCCTTGGAGCCAGATGCGGACCTTGTTGGACGGCCTCGTGGTGTTGGCGAAGCTGCCGAGCACGGGGCTCGGTCCGCTGGGCGCATTGGACGTGGAGAGGTAGACGTAGGGCAGCGAGCGACCCTCCTCGGACCGGAAGGACGGATTGTGGTACGTCAGCCACTCGTTGCGCGCGGCCAGGGTGCGCAGGAAGTTATCCAAGGTCAACAGGTCGGTAGGCCCGCTGGTGGCATTCGCGAAGCCCTCGGGAACAGTCTCCGGGTTGGTAAAAGCGGGGGAGTGCAGCTCGATGCCCTCGACGTCGGGGAAATTGGCTGCGACAAGAGGCCCGTCCTGGGAGAGGACATCCTGGTTGTCGGCGTAGGCCAATTGAGCCTTGACGAGGCTGGCCTGGAAGAGGCCGACGCTGACAATGGACTGGAACCGCATCTCGACTCGTAAGATGACAGAGCTGCGACGGTATGAGCGCCATGATGCGTGCGGGCAGACGGGCAACGCCTTATATGGGCGACAACCGAGAGCTTGGCAGTATTCGCAATCACCGCAAACTGCCGATAATGACGGGCAATTGAGGCCTCTGATAGGCGACGAGTGGTGGTGATAAGCGCAACAATCGTCCATGGCGTCATGCCGCGCCCTTTGCCCCGGACGCCGGGCTTCGAGCTATGCGCAACCGGGAAGGTCGAGAGGCTGGGCGGGTCAGCCACTGATTTCGACACCAGCGGTACCTGGATGCCTCTTGTCACTGAATCTTGTCATCGAAGGAGCTGCTTGGAAGCTTGTGAATCCAGATGAAATGAGGACTGGTCAATCGATACCGCTAGACTAATAGGCACAGTTTGTAACCAGCAGTTCGCTGAACCATGTGAGCAAAAACCTGTACCGTGACCGCTCCAACCAATATGAACTCCTGTCCTCCCAGAAGACCGTCCATGCTACGGGGAGTAGTAGAGCATCGAACCAGCAGCCACATCAATTGCCCACAAGATCACAACCACCAGCGCCATAGCCGCCGCGTCGACGTATACCACAGTGTACTTGCACGGCACCCCCGGGTCCTCGCAATGCTCCTATTGCGATGTGCTCACGCCGCCTAAACGGGGTATGCACGATTGCGTCGTGGAAATTACCCAAGGGCCGTCATATCGAGTGCTAGGGGTGGAACGGTTAGCTAGGAGTCCTGCGTAGCAGGCGTGCTGGTGCCGTGCGTACATGACTTCTCGGCGGATACGGAAGGGATTGTAACTTGGGATGACGACGACATCATCTCCCTTTTCATCCCGGCGAGGCATCGTAGTTTGTGTGTGCAGGCCTCGAGACCAAAAATATACTCCGCAAACGCTCGATTCGATAATACGATTCATATTGTCCACATTGTGCCGCGGCGGTTCTGTGGTTGAAACAGCACAAAGACTGACTGAGCAAAGGACAAAGAAGTTGAGAACCACCTCATCTACAACAGTCGCTTATGTGGTTGGAATGGGAAAGCATGAACCATCACTGCTTCGTAGCAGACAGAAGGCGCACTGGCATATTCTTACACACAAGGCCAGTGCGAGTCTACTCCCTACACCATCTTGTGTATTGAGGAGCAGCCAGCACCTTACTTCCAAGAAATCAGGTTCTTCAAAAAAGCTCAAGCGGGTATGATCGAGACGTTGGCGACGATGAAAACACAAGCTGGCTAACAGACGACTTCACCGACCATCGATATAATTGAGAAATCTTCAATTGAGATTGCCATTACACATGTAGCTATATAAACGCCCATCAACTAACTCGCACCTGGTATCTATTACTTTTAAGCATCTGTCTCGTGCTCCTTGCTAGCACCGGGCTGCTGCTGCCCAATGTATTCGGACTTCTTCAACATGTTCCACTTGTCCTCCTCAGAATCAAGGTGGCGGAAGCAGAACCAGAAGGCAACACCACCGATAAAGGCAATGACGGCAATGACTGTGTAGTTCCAGACGAGAAGAGGATCGTCGGACAGCGGGACAAAGGCCTGGCCGATGGCGGCGGAGATGGCGCTCATGAAGAGGTTGACCGACATGACGAGGGACTTCATGTTCTCAGGGGCCTTGGAAAAGGCGTACTCGTACGAGGTGACGTTGGCGAAAATCTCGGCGAGACCAATGAAGATGTAGGGCAGAGACTGAGCCCATACATTGATGGGGGCAGGGGGGCAAGTAACCTCCTCACCGTCGATAATGGTCATGCCGTTGGCGTGCCAGCCGCAAGGGCCCATGCTGTAGATGTAGTACTGCATGACGGCGGAAGCCACCATGGACAGAGCGGCGAGGATGAAACCAGTCGTCATACGTTTGATGGGGGTGAAGGCAATGCCGAGGCGGCGGAGACCAGGGTAAAGGAGGTGGTCAATGATGGGGATCATGATGACAATGGAGATGGGGTTGAGGTTCTGGATAATGTCGTTGGGCACACCGTGTCGCTCCATGGTACCAGCCTGGATGGTTAGGTTGCCCGTCATCTGGTTGTATGATAGGAAGAAGATGGGCAAGAACAGGAAGACCTTGCAGGCCATGAGACCGCGACGGACCTCGTCGACCCAGGCATCGTCGTACGTCATCCAAGTAGGACGCTCAGCGATGGCGATGCGCGAGGGCTTGGCCACCTCCCAGTCCATCTTCCAGCCAGAGGAGCGCTTGCGGACGTAGGTAGCCATCTTGAGGAACTTGGACAGCAGCGAGCCGGTGGGGGGAGTAAGCTTGTACTTCTTCTTCTGCGACCAGAGGACAAAGGGCGCGATGAGGAAGAGGATGGTGGGGATGAGGAAGGCCAGCCAGAACCCGTACTGCTGCTCGACGAAGACCATGCCGATTTGGCCGGAGAGGGAGCCGACGTTGATGCAAAGGTAGAAGTACAGGAAGACGCGGGTGTTGGTGACGGCGGGGTCGACGATGACGCGCTCGCCCTTGCGCTCCTCGACGCGGATGCGGCTGTCCTCGTTCTGCTCGGCCAGCAGCGGCGAGACGTTAGCCTTGAAGAAGCCGGTGCCGACGCACAGGGTAATAAGACCGATGATGAAGGCGGCGAAGGAGGAGTCGCGGTGAATGATGACACCGGGGGCGGAGGAGGCGACGAGGATGGCATGGGCGATGGTCGAGATACCGATGGCGATGTGGATGGTCCAGAAACGACCCATGCGAGCATCAGCAATCCAGGCACTGGAAGCTGTTAGTATCTTCGGCTTTCACACAGCGATGAAAGGCAAACCTACCCAAGAAGAGGCATGACATAGGCGAAGAACTGGTTGAACAAGCTGATGCCCTGAGCAGCCTGGGGGCCCATGCCCAGAGCGCCAGGCAGGCCGTCCGGCGTCAAGGGAGCACCCGTGTTGGAGCCTTCGGGCAGCGGGCCCCTGACGAAGTTGGTGTAGAGAACCGCGGAGCCGTAGTAGGAGAAGCGCTCGCACAGCTCGACAAAGGCAATGGTCCACATGGTCCACTTGATCTTGCCCGAGACGCGGCGCAGCGTGCGCAGCTCCTCCTCGGTGGGCTTGTCGGGCCAGTCGGAGTCGTCCGACGACGACACGGCGTCGAGGTTGTGCTGGGCGGCCACCATGTCGTGCTTGCCGTGGGCGCCGACGTCCATGGAGCCGCGGCCGTGCGCGGGGAGAGACATGCCGCTGTGGCCGAGGCCGGCACGGGCGATGGCGTCGTCGTCGAGGTTGGCGGTGGTGCTCATGGTGGGCGACGCGGACGAGGAGGAGGGCTCTGCTGGGACAAGCAGAGTGAGGAGAGGCAATGGCTGGTACAGCTGGAGGTGGACGGACGGGAAGGCGGGAAGATGGGATGGTGGTTGGGATGGTAATGGCAATATATACAGGATGCCGGATGCGGTTGATCAACCCCAAACTCCACACACTCACTGATAATGCAACTAACACGCGTGGTATGGTCCTGCCAGACCCCGTCCAAGCCTATCTCTGCTCTCGCCTAGTCCGAATGGTGCGACCATCCACCCATCCCGGCCGTTTGGTATCTATCCTCGCCACCAAGCGCCTGGAAGCCCCAACCCGGGGAAGCAGGCACGGACACCTGAACCCAAAGCCAAGCGCGAGCTGCAAAGGGCCCTCGTCGCGGGCTCGAGCTTGCCAAGCCGGGAAGGTCACCGACGTATCTTAGCCTCCTTCGGACAAAGGTTCCCTCCTCCGGGTGTGGGTTCGACCGGCCGGGGGGCCCGTCACGGACACGTCCGGGGTGTGTGTGTGTGTGGCCAGGCGGGCCAATAGGTGGTGTGCTGCTGCCAGTCGGGCCTTTGCAAGGTCGGTGGCGACGGATCGGGGTGGTTCCTGCGCTGATAGGGGGCCGTCCTATCGTGAGGCTATTACTCGATTTGGGAGTGATGGGTGTTGCTCGTGCATGGCACGGCGGTCGGCATGGTATCTTGGGGTGGTCGTGATGCAGCATCAGCATGCGCGTATGCGGCTAATACGGGATGACGGGGGGTGGCGTTTGCCCGTATTGGGTGGTATGTTGGTATCACTTCTTTGGCTGCTGCTGCTTCGTATGCTTTTCCTCCTCCTTACAGGCGTCATTATGTGCAATGATTTACTTTGAGTCTGTCGCGGTGCCCATCTTGGTTGGCGCACCGAGGTGAGACACCACTTGTTTGTTAGACACGCCCCATCTCGCCCCTATCATCTGCCGACTCTAGCACCGTGTAGCTTTAGAGCCACATTCCCTAGCCCGACGGGTTCTTTTGCAAAAATACGATTTGCATCGGCCGAGTCCGACAGGGGGCGGCCCCAGCTTCGACTCGCCCTCCTGGGAAGTGCCACCCGAGGCTTCGCTCAGCTGGCCAGCCGAGGTCCAGCCAAAGCAAAATGAAACGTTGCCCCCGAGATCTTACCTAAGAGCTACGAAGCGACGGCGACACCACGGCTGCGACTAGCCGCAGAGGGAAACCTGGCCGAGCCGGGCCCAATCTTAACGCGGTGGCTTCTTGGCTGGATGATATTTCACGAGGAAGCCTGCTAACGTTGGTTTGCTTGATGCTGGCTTGGACAATTTAGTAGAGAGGGGACAAGTTGATCACACAAACGGTCGCACAGTTTATCGACAGTTTGGGGGACGGGACATACAGTAGCCGGGCATGCGAGCCAAGAGGGTTAGACACGGCTGTTTGCCTCCTTGCATGTCGTCATGACAGCTTGACACTTACCAACCCACAGCTCTGCGTTGGTCGCGTGATATTTCCTGGCCACCAAGTAAAAAATGATTCTATCTATCCAGCCCGGCCGCTGCCAAATCACCGCAAGTTGCACCACCGCAGCTGATTGGGCGGCAACCCCATCGAAACGCTCGAGAACTAGTAGCGAGAAAAAAAAAAAAAAAAGTTCATAAAGAGGAACTTTTAACTCAGCCAGAAGCCGATTATCCGGCATCCCGTCAGCCCGCTAGGCGTGTGAGTGGAGCGGCGGGATCCAGGGTCATGCCCTGATGGGAAGCTGCCTGTCGTGTCCACTTGGGAGATATTACTCCTGTGAGATTACATAGTTGGAGTGTCCTTTTTGTTCTAGAAGGATTCGGGCGAAGATGGATCTGGAGATAAGGAAAATGTCTATGATTTGACTGCGAACGTGTTTGATGAATGTCGTTGAGCATCGCCAAGCTGACAGCCGAGGCTGGGCGATCCCGGCGGGCGGCATCCCTGCCGTCGGGACGCAGCCAAGCCGGACTGGCGGCCGGCACTCGATGCCCTGGTGCCTTTACCGTAGCATTCTGGCAATGACGTGCCTGCAACCATCTTGAACCACACCAGCAAACAACCATCGCGAGCGGAATCGTGGTTACGGCGTCGGATCCGGGGAATTAAGAGTAGAGTTGACACCGTGTCTCGATGGCTTCATGCACTCCATGCTCGTTCCCCAGATTCATTACCTAACAAGAACCACGATACCATGCACGCCCCTTTGATGCCATCTCCATCCCACCCATGTGCGTACATAACAGCTGAGTATCAAGAAGCCCCATCACGCCCCCGCCAGACCCCATGCCACAGGCTCGCCCACCCACATCAAACAACGACCATGATCGTCGCATTCCCCTCTCCTGAGCTACAAAGAGGCCCCCAACCCAAACAGAAGTTCCGATGCTCAAGGACTTTTTCCCTAGCGCCAAGCCGGGGGGACCTTGCAAGTGACTAGCAATTAGTGCACGGAACGATTTCACGCCATGTTTGCATTTGTTTACCTGGTCGTCTGTACAAACAGAAAAGAGTCTGAGCCGACGGAGGCTGGCTCGGCCGAGTTAAGCCGCCTGTCATGGCTACTGTCGGGCTCAAGCTTTGCCGCAACCTTGGCATCAAGGTTTAGGCGATGACCTCCGCGTGCTTGGCCGCGCAATGACAAGCGAAAAAGTTGTTACGCCTGGGCTCGGTCACCACCCAAGGCTCTGCTTCATCCACAACCGACTGGCTCCAATGGAGACAAGCGCCCCCCCTTTGCGTCCGAACACCGTGAATCAAATGAATCTTTGCGGGAGGCAAAAGGACCCAGCGGCCTGCCAATTACCTAACAAGATCAGGATCAAAGGAAGTTATTTTTTGCTGGCTGGCGGCCGCTGCGGAGATAACCCGGAGACTAGAGCAATGGCACCGGAACTTTTCGATGGCGCCCCATCGCTGCTTGACCTGTGGCAGCCAATCGCTGCTGAGTTGATGACATTGTACGGAGACCTACAAGGTGACAGTGTCTGGCCGTCGGTGACGGTGGAGAGCCTCATCTTATCGCACCCTACCAAAGGTCATGTCGTCTTTCTGGGCCTGACCTTTTACGCATATGCTCGGCAATCGCGCGCGAGAGCCTGTGCCAGAACCCTGGACCTGACCGTTTCCATCATCTTGCTCACGATTTAATTGATATGCCTTATCAAAATGTCCATACCAAGCGTGGACGCTTGGGTCAATCTAGCAGTTGCCCTTTCATCTGCCCCGTCTTACACCGTCCGTCCTAGCCAGGAAGCGCGCCTTGACGCCAATCAGCATGGACAGAAAGTAGCTCTTCCTCTGCTCCTCCTTTGGCATCTTGACCTCTACATCAAACTCCTCGAATATGGCGGGAATCACCTTGTAGACCACCAGCTCCGCCAGAGTCCTGCCCGGACACGTCCTCGCACCACCACCCCACGCCAGACTATACCTCTTCATCCTCCGCGCCGCCTCCCCGTCAAGCCACCGCCGCGGCTCGTAGGTGTCCGGCTGCGGCCCGCAGACATCCTCGTTGCGGTGCAGTGCCACGGGGTTGCAGCCAACGGTGGTGCCGGCGGGGATGAAGTGCCCGTGGAGGGACAAGCCGCCGGCGGGGACGGTGCGCGGCAGGGACATGCTGAGGACGGGGTGCAGGCGCTTGGCTTCCCTGATGGCGGCTTGGGTGTAGGCGAGATGAGACGATGCGCTGTAGGCCGAGGGGTTGGGGCTTGAGCGGATCTCGTGGGTTGCGAGGGTGTGGACGGTGGGGTGTGACGCGATCATGGCGACGATCGAGGTAAGCGTCGATGCCATGGTTTCGTGTCCGGCGCCGAAGTTGGTCATGGCCATTTTCTTGAGGTAAGTTTCGGTAAATTGAGGCTTATCTCTGTGGAGCTGAACGAGGTCGTAGACTAGGTCTCGTCTGTCGTCCTTGGGAGGATTTGGCCGTAGGGCCAACCCTATTCGCTTCATTATGCGCCTACCCACGTCCTGCCATGGATCAGTAAATTGCGTCTCCCCGATAAAGAATGATGTCGAACCGGGAAAAAGGGCTGGAAGTTATCAGGAGTTTTGAAGCTGACGCCCCATAACTGACTGAAAAGTCTCCCAACCGTCTTATGGCAAAACTCGAGCTTTACTACAGCGGGAAACAAGCCCAAGACACTCTTCCGCCTCCAGCCTTGGTATGCGTGGGTGCTCGAGTTCCGATCCGTGCCCTGCTTCAGCAGCCCGGGCGACCACGAGAGGACGACGGCGCCGAGGCACTCGACGGCGATGATGTGCATGTACTCCTTGAGCTCGACCTCTGCGCCGTCGAGGGCCTTGAGCTTGGCGACGGCTTGCGCGATGACTGCGTCGACGGCGGGCTCATATTTGGCTAGGTTGGAGGCTTGGTACACTGGGCCGATGAGGCGACGCTGCATGCGGTAGCGCTTCATGTCCCGCTCGGATAGCAAGTCGAGCGTGTCGGGGAAGTGAAGACGTAATGACCAGTCCACCGTCGGTTTTGATAACGAGGTAGCCACTGGCGAATTAGACGTGCTCTGTGACGAGTGTCGATAACATATACTTACGGTAAAAGTCTGACTTTTCGAAACCGCTTCCAGAGCCTACAGTCTTATGAACGTGAGTGCAGGAGAGACTCGAATGGTGACTTACTGTAGATGGCCTTGTGCGCCTTTGGTGTATTACACCAAACCTCATTGGGTCCAACACGAACGACGGGGCCATACTTCCTGTGTAGGGTCCGGCCCAGGTTGGCCATTTGCCCATTTCTTGCATGCACAGCGTGCCATATGTTTGATATTGCTGCGAGTCGGGGGCCAGGTACTGCAGACAGTGGATGGAAGAAGAGCCGATAAGCTGCCACCGTTGCAAGCAGAACAACGAGAATGGAGCTTATTCCTGCTGCGGCTTTGGCCGCCTGCCAGATTAGCCAGGCTCCGGCTGCCAGGATTGTTTCCATAGGCATGGTGCAAGACGCATCTAGGAGTTCTATCGCGTGCAGATGGATATGGCAGTGCGAGTCAACAGCGTGGATTGATTCGATTGCCAGCCTTCCATTTAATGGCAATCTTCAATATAACCTTGAAAAATTAGTCGTTGTCCGATGGCCATTTATGATTCCATGCCATCACCACGGCCGGCGTGCCTTTGTCTGGCGGGCTGAGGTTCAAAATTTAGGGCAACTTTGTGCAATCTTCTCAGCATCGTTTTATCCGCGTTATGCATCAAAGCAACAGCCCAGGCATCACACATCAGACGGCTTCAGTTTTGCGCACGAACAATTATTCATAATTGTATGCGATGCAGATAATGAAATCAAAATATTTCGCTTCGCTTACGATCTGCTTCTATATCGACAATGGTATCTTATGTATCCCGGCCCTGTGACGCCCTCTCCTTTTTCTTCTCTACCTTCTGCACCAGCTCCCGCCGCCATCGTATCCCCTTGGTCATGACAAACAATGTTGGAAACAAGCACAAATAGTATAATGCGCCCAGCAGTGTAAACGCCCAGCCGACGCCCATCCCGTCAATCATGGGTGCAATCACCGCCGTGGCTCCCGCACCAAGAAGACACCTCGTGAAACCATTGGCCGCAATGGCCGTCCCCGGCTTGCCGGGATGCATGTCCACCAGCAGAACGTTGGTTGTGTTGTTGAAGCCCACAAACGAGATGCCCATGATGCCGCTGAGTATGCAGAGGACGGCGACGTGCGCGTTTGCGTGCATCGCCCAGCCCCATGCGATGAGCGCTGCGCCTGTGATGGCGAGCAACGGCATCCCAATCTCCAGGCGCGCCCGTTCGATTGGGAAGTCTGTGAGGTCATGCTGTCGGCCTTTATCGAGCGGGATGCCCAGCTTGACACAGTGTCGGCGGTAGTTGCGGTTCATCAAGGGCCCAACGATAATGGCTGAGCCAATGGAGCCAACCGCAAGCGGGAGGTACATAAGGCCTACTTCAATCTCGCTGTAGCCGTATCTAGCCGTAAACAGCTCCGGCATGGCTGTCGATATGCAGTAGAACCCGGCAAACGTGATTGCGCTAACTCCCAGTATGATTCCAGTCCCTTTCTCCAAGATCATGAGAAGTGAATCTAGCACGTTTGGAGGCTTGAACTTGAAAGCATTCTCCTTTGAGACGTTTGATATCGATTGCGACAGCTCCGTGTTTTGACGTTGATGTCTTCTTTGGAAGAGCTGCCACACTGATCGATACAGTCGTGGAGGCGTTAAAGACCCGTCGTCTACTATTTCGCGGCATGTTTCTGGAAAGAAGACAAATATGAGGGCGAGCGTGACGCCGGCGAGAATGGCGAGGAACCAGAATATGGACCGCCACCCAAGAGTCTGCGACAACGCACCGCCAATAACAGGCCCCAACGCCGGAGCAAGCACAACAGGCATCACTGTATACCCAACATACTGCCCTCGCTCCGCCGAAGTAATGATATCGGCCACAACCGCACTACACAGCGCAATCGTGCTGCTCGAACCAGCCGACTGCAGACACCTCAGCCCCAACACAGCCGCATAGTTCGGCGCCACGGCCAGCCCGATATTCGCAGCAATGTACACCACGAAGCAAATAACGTACGCCGGCCGTCTTCCCCCGCTGTCTGCCAGCGACCCGATAAACATGGGCACGATGCCTTGCAGGATCATGTACGTGGTAATGGTGAGGTTGACCTGAGCGTTGGTGACGTGCAAGTCCTCGGCGATGGGCGTCAGTGCGGGCAGGTAGATCTGGGCCGAGAGAGGCGAGAAGAAGGCCGTTACGGAGGCGGCCAGGACAATGACATGTTTCTCCCAGCGGGCGAAGACTGTGTACGGCGGACTGGGGGTTGGCTGTTCAGTCGGTGAGTCTAACTTCTCCAGGATGCCATGGTCTTGGCTGGCGGCATCTGGTTCTGCAACCGGTGATATTATGTTTGGATCCGATGAGCCCATTCTCACATTTGGCTGGGGATGGGATTATGAGCCTGCGCACAGATGGTGACGGAATTGCGTTTCGGTATATGATCGTGAACGGGAATAACAAGGTGGCAATTGCCAAGCTTATAAATGCCACCGGGTGCCGACCTCGGCACAAGGCTCCATATCCTAGCGGCCGAATCCACTTGATCTGCGGCTTTGGACCCGGATATACCGGCTCGAGGGCGGATTTGCCTCGTTGAATTGCGTTGCATAAAAGATCTGACAGTATACGCCTAGCTTTCGACGTAATAGAAATATTCCCACATGGTGCCTTATGCACGGGGAAGTTGTGCCAAGCCGTTGGCATTTCAGTTCATCTACATGATCTCAACTCAGGCAGCCTTTCCCAGCCATTATATGAATTGACTTATCGAATAACGGTGAAAGAGGACTGAGATTCTCCAAACTGGGAGGGAAGCAATCAAAAGTGTGCCTAGCGTCGACAGCCAAATGTTTTCATGCACATCTGGTGTCTTCATACCGGCGAAGGCTCTGCTCAATCAGTGAAATGGTCAGCGGTGCTTTCATTGAAGATGTAGGGGTCACCCTCGGGTCAGCATCAACAAAATATGACGAGTCCTCCCGTGGAAATGTCCGGCTAAACCCTGATCTATGAATGGGTGTAATGTCACCCAAGTCTAGTCAAGCTGTCAGAGGTTAAGTACACTTTCCCAGACGTCAAATTGATCCTCCATATATCTTTGAGTAACCACATAGTTACAAAGGAAAAGATCATTGTTAAGTCATAGTCTACTTGTTACTATCCTGATACTATCTCTACGTGCTCCTGTGCGCCAGGGCTTCTAAACAGAGGAATTCGCCAGGTCCGACAATTAGGCTAGAGCTAAAGCAGTATTTGCTTCAAAACGATAATTTATCAACGTGCTTTGCTGAAAATCATGGTCTCGACCCTTATTCGAGGTCATGAATCAACTATGTTCAAATGCCACCTTCATTCGGAGAATACCACAAAACGGGGTAAGAGTTTCCACCTGCACTAAATCCTAGCCTCCAGTATAAACTTGCTTCTAAGCCACTTGAGAGTTTCCAGTTGGTCGATTCTGTCCATAATGGTTTACTGAACAGAATGAAGATAAATGGCAATAGACGGTCATGAGGCCAAGTGCGTAGATGGCAATTTGGACATGTTAACGCATAGAGATACCGACTAATACACCCATTTCAAGACAAAATACTTTGGATGTACTTGCATGAGAAATGTAAACCTTAGAGCTCTTCCCTTGGCAAATCATACCTCATGTACTCGAACCACAAATCGTCCATATCCTCATCCAACGTAGTGATGGTCAGGTTTGCCACACTGTCGAACCCAAGGCTGTCATACAAAGGCCAACCATCCGGAGTGCCGAGCAAAGTAACGGTCTCGCAACCTTCCATCGCCCTAGCTTTCTCCAACCCCCATTGCACGTGTGCGGCGCCGAATCCGTGGCCATCCCAGCTCGGATGCGTGGCCAGCAAGGCGAGGTACAGCTGTTTCTCCTTGGACTCCTCGATGTAGCGCTTCTCATACGCTAGGCTTTGGCGCTGCGCGTCTTCCACGCGCGTCATGTTTGCCTCGAGGTGGTCGGAGCATTTCGCATGGAGTGACTCGATAGTGCTTAGGTCTGGGGCCGAAAAAAGTGAAGTTTCGGCTGTGACCGTCATATCCTTCCACGCCCCGATAGCCACGACTCGCTCCTTTGGCTGAGCATTGTCATGAGTGTCGGCGCTGGGAGTCACTGCGATAACATTGATGGTGGTTGTGTTCGGGATATGTTTGTATTGTTCGCCAAGGTCCTTTCGCAAGCAGTGCCAGAGGTAGTCCTTGTGCTGAGAGAGGTACGGGTAGCCATACTGCCACATGGGGCCTGGCGCGAAGGCATCGATGATGACTGTGATGATGTCGTCCAAATCAGATTCTGTGGCTGGGCGGAAGTGTATATTATCTTGGTCAAAGACGGTCTGTGTGTATGCGTAAGAGGGCACTACTGCGGCTGTAGCCACCAGGGCTTGCCAAGCCACCAGCATTAACCCAAACAGCATTTCCAATCGGCGCACCATGACTTTGCATGCGAGGGAGGTGGTAGTTATCAACTCGACAATAGACACAGTCTTGTTGGCTAATTTTTATGATTCAGGATGAATGCACGCATCTGAGATCCCTTGACAGCCTCTTGATAACGCCCATTGATAAACCCCGCCCGGATAATTAGATTGAATACGTCACCACCGAATTTGTTTTTATTCTCCAGGCAGCCAATTATCATGCCCCAAACCCTTCGAGATAACCCGACGTTTGCACCCTCTCACCAGATGCATCATGATGAGATCAAACAATTCCAGAAACAAAATTTCAAGTTGGAAATCACCACATATGTCCATAACAATATGTCATAAATTGTATTTGCGAATAAACTGTCAATGAACCACTGTATTGCCAGTGTAAGCTTGTGTTTTTAAGATATTTAGACCATAGAGGTGATGGTTTACATAGTAGTTTGTGGGTGAGAATCATTTTGGAACAAGGCTTAGAAATCGATAATATGCTAGCAAGCGTTCACAACAACTGACCACTTCAGCGTGAATAGGAGATGTAGCTAAGCCTTACCACATGGACGGCGGACTATACACTGTCTGATCAGATGCAATTTGGTTGTCAAGGTTTGAGGAACACATAATAGTATCAGGGAAGGTACCCCGCGTCATAGTTCTAGGAAAATATTAAGGTTCCAGTTGTGATAGAGCTCCATGGCATGGCTGATATCATATTGCCCGGAAGTCGTTCGTGACAATTGGCTTTTGATTCATTCTCAAATCAAGACTTAAATCCTCAGCTTCCCGGGATCCGATGAACTAAAACCAATTCTGGAAGTTCGCAACGATCTAGAACACTATTGGCCTATCGTCGGGCATACCTAGTAGTCTTATAGACATCACAAAGTAATCTACAATGCTCCGAATGTATCTCTCGGGAAGCAATATCAGTGTCGAAAGCCAAGAGGAGCTTCCCAAGACCCACTACCACATACTGACGAAGTACATGTGATGTTAAATAATCTCTTTCCTAGAGGTTTGTCATAATCTAGAAAGTTCTACCCATGAAATCTCCTCACTGATCAGTCGAGCTTGGGCGCCATCGACCCATTTCATGGCACTAAAGCCCGAACGCTGAATTCGTCAGCAAGCCCAACATCTTGATCCCAGTACCAGGACAACGCATACCCAGAATATCCCTTCTAGCAGTAGAATACTTCACAATACATCAGATTCTGTGAAAAGTTAATATTCCGTAGCCCTGACCATGTCACATTTGCAATGCGAGAAAGTTTACAAACTTTGCTCCTACATCGAACAAACCCCAAACTTATGCCACTCAATGATAACTTTTCCAAACTCAGTTTCTTGAGACTTCATGGTAAAGTGAAACGAGAGTAATCAAGTTGGCATGGAGATCTATACGAACAGGGCCTGTCTCCTCGATTTCCAGAATTTGTCCATCTGTTGGAAGGATTCCCTGCTCGTGAACCCTTCTCTGTAGGCCTAGGCTGCGCCTTAGTGCTCAGAAACGTGGATTCGGTGATAACAATTGTATTAGGTTCTCTAAGCTCTCTATTGCTATTGCTTGCAGCTAAACAGCTGCGCGTGCGATCAAATGGCTATTGCCCACGTGCTCGCACGAGCTACTGAACAAGCAATTGGTTCAACACCATCCATCTTTTCCATTGCACCTAATCTTCATACCACTCTTTTTGGTAATTGATCAGATATTTGACCGGCTCACAACCAGAAACTTCGTATCGCACAAGATTCCATCTTGTTTCTATACATAAAACGGTAAATGAAGTTCTCCCATACGACAGCAGACACCTAGCTCTTCAAGCCAAATTCCAGTTCTAAGATCTCGACGTCCATACACCAGCGCTTTCACTTTCAAATTACTGCGTCTATACTTTATACAGACACAAATACACATACACATACACATATACATACACATACACATATACATACACATACACATACACATTCTCCCCATGCCTCTCTTCGACTTCGCCATCATCGACCGCAAGGATTCTCGCGAGCGCCAACAACCTCCCCTATAGCCTTTGAAGATTTTTGGCGTCAACTCGCCCATGATCTCGTTCAACTGTGATGATGGACAAGTCCTGGAAGAAGAATAGCTCGTCATAAGGCGAACGCCAGAGCTATATAAGGAAATGCGTGACCAGCAAGCAGTTTGGGCGCAAGCTGCTTCCACTAGGCGCAGCATAGTGCCCTTGAACGGTACTTCGGCCCTACGCAAGGCGGAGCCACTCAGAGGCTTCTCGATCATGCATGTCCGCCGCCTCAGTCAATTCATGGTCAAAGGTGTTTAAGAATGGGTGGAGACGGAGGAGGAAAGGGAAGCGGATATTGAGCCCTGATCATTCACGCAATGATGGCGGTTCTGGGCGGCAAGATTCTCTACCCGGAGTTGGTCGAGTACGCCACCGAGGCGTACGGGCACTACTGCAAGCATGAATTTCACAAGAAGGATTTCCGCCGCTCGGGCGCCGCACTCAAGGAGTATAAGGGGGTCGAAAAGATACTCGATCACTACCGGAAGGAATTCCACAGCATGCGCGTGAAGTGCAAGGTACTGTCGTGACTTGGGTCGCCAAAGGGCACCCGCTATCCGACAGGATATGGGAAAATTTGAGCGCGGGCGAAGGTGACTATACGAGGAGGACCTTCTTTGAGCGAGCGTGGAGGAGATATATTTCTGGCCACTGACACATGACGGAGATTGATTTTTGATGTTGGATGGATTGGAGGAAACAGAAATTGCGGCCAGCAGTTTCCCAAATTCCTCACGGCCGGCCTAAGAGGAGTTGTTCGATCCCTGTTATAGCGAAATTGGAAGCACCTGGATTTCACTTTCACTACGTAAGAAATCTTCCCTGTGACATGAATCACGGCAGTAACCCCAAATAATCACGACGAACCATCAAGGGTGCATCACAGCGTCTCATCCCCGCATCGGCAGTAACCCTCATACCTGCCTTGGCACAATCTTCCAATTTTAGTAGCTGCATGTAACCACGGGCGGCTGCCGCTGTCACGTTACGCGGGTATTGGACCAAGCAAGCTCCTCGATCAAGCGAAGATCGGTCAAGACCTTCCATCCGAGGACACACAGTGGGAAACTTTGCTTCCTAATTTCCCGGTGACTGTCTTGAATGGACAGGCGTGCGGGAGTGATGAGGATAAAAGGACTTGGGATTTGCAAGTGGCACGATGGATCTCTAGAGCCTTGTCACTGATGGTCAACTCAAATTGTCCTTGATTCATGCTACAACTACACATATATAAAGCCGTCCTTTTTGCCGAACACCCCTAGTCTAAGTCAGAAACATTGCTTTCTTGGTTAAAAAATTCATGATGTGATTCTCACGATTCTCACGATCCATGTTCGTCGCTGCGGCGGCCACGCAAGCTGTGTTCGCAAAGCCGGCTTTTATGATGTACTTTGACCAGTGAGTCCCATACAATAAATATGTCTATACATGCATCTTCGATGCTCACCCATCGGTTTAGATGGCACACAACGACTCTGCCCGACCGATCTGTCACGGCTGGCGTCAACTACGTCATCACCGCATTCGCTCAATCAGACATCTTCAACTCGGGCACCTGGTACCAGCCCTTCATGCCAGTTAATTAAGTTCGGGCTCTTTTCGACGAAGGCACCAAGGTGTGCATGGCGATTGGTGGCTGGGGTGATACCAGTGGGTTTGGCGTTGGTGCAGCAACTGAGGCGTCGCGGGCCACGTTTGCGCGCAACGTTGCTCAGACTCTGGATAACCTCGGCTATGACTGCGTCGGTATGTTATAGAGTCTGCCGTGCCAGTTGTATGGTCATTGGAGGGCTAAATATTGCAGATATTGACTGGGAGTACCCTGGGGGGAATGGCGAAGATTATAAGCAGAAGCCAAACGATCAAAAGGTGCAGGAGATTGAAACGTATCCTCTACTTTTGCAGGCCATCAAGGCTGCTATTGGCAAGAAGGAACTTTCCATTGCTGTTCCGGGGCGGCTGGAGGACATGATTGCCTTTACCGCTGAGAAGGTGCCCTTGATCAACGAAACAGTTGACCACGTCAACGTAAGCAACTCAAATGCCCTTATCAAACAAAGTGAGCTCTAACAGTCTAGGTCATGACGTACGACCTGATGAACAGACGCATATCCACCACGGAGCACCACACCTCCATCAAAGGCTCCCTCAGCTCCATCGACACCTACATCCAGCGCGGCATGTCCCCCTCCAAGCTGATCCTCGGCTTCGCCTTCTACGCCAAGTGGTTCACGACGCAACCCGGCGTGCAGTGCACCACACCGACCGGCTGCGCGACTGCGGTGCTCGAGGGCGCCGACGGCAACGACACAGGGCTGTCGGGTGCAGTGACGTTCGAGGTGGCCAACTACAACGCGGACCTGGCGTTCGCGGACGCCATGGAGAAGGGCAGAACGGACGCTGAGGCGGGCGGCATGTGGTATTGGGACGCGGGTGAGGGCATGTATTGGACTTGGGACAGCGCGGAGCTGATTGCGAGGAAGTTTCAGGAGGTGGTGGCGGCAAGGGGATTGGGGGGTGTCATGGCGTGGAGTTTGGCGCAGGATAGCCATGACTGGAGTCATTTGAAGGCCATGCAGGCTGGAGTTGCTGGGATGCAGTAGCTGGAGACCTTTCAGTCTCTTGGCAGGGTTGACGGCTTCAATGAAGAACAAAAGCATTTGTATTG
The DNA here is from genome assembly GCA_000732775.1 of Stachybotrys chlorohalonatus IBT 40285. Classification (NCBI taxonomy): domain Eukaryota; kingdom Fungi; phylum Ascomycota; class Sordariomycetes; order Hypocreales; family Stachybotryaceae; genus Stachybotrys; species Stachybotrys chlorohalonatus. The sequence goes on along the minus strand of KL659661.1, from coordinate 17,203 downwards.
CGGTCATATCGTCGAATCGCATGTTCATTGATGTGAACTCGGAGTCGAGAGATGCCCACCCTTGCATTTCCTGTTAAACTTTACCGGGGCTTGTCATACCAGTACAACAGATAGTTTTCTTTAGCAATTATGTGATGCTGGTTGTCTCCTCTTGGTTGAGAAGCTGTTCAGCAATGGTGGAAAAAGTTGAGACGGTTGACCAGCTATCGGAATCTGTGAAAATTGATGCACGCGGGTTCTCCTCATCCTCTATTATATCTCTTGCATAACGTATAAGGCTCGAATTGCCGTTAGATCCGGATGATACTCTCTATGAATGGCCAACTCCAGGGTTGAAAGCCACTCCACTCAATCCACTGGCTGCTCGAGTGGAGTGGGTAGATCATAATCCACTGAATACCTCAGTATAGTGGATCCACTGGAAGCCGTCGTGGATTAGGGTGGATTGGGCGGATTGGCAAGTGTCTCTGTTCACGATGGTGAAGCTATTCTTGAAGGCTTTGCCCACCTAAGCGCCCAGTTTGAACTTCCAGAAACTCCAAGTGGGCCTATCTCCAACTGGCTTCCATCTTGTCTTGAGCGCTCGCCGCCTGAGTTAGCCACTGTGTTGCCCCACCCTTCAAGCTGCTGATCTGACATCTGAGCCAATTCGACATTGACTTTTTCTTCTTGTACCGAGATAAAGATGGGATCCAAATCGTGAATAATACCCGCCCTCAGCCATGAACGCAATACCTGGCACATCCTGATAATCTGGGCTTCAAGTTGGCGGCACAGAGGGTTCACTATCCGACCTGATGCTAAGAAGAGTCGCTCATACTCTGCAGACATGGGTTGTATTGTAAGAAAATCAAGCGCCATTCGCGATAGGTTTGGATACTTGAATCGCTTTTCGTGCCAGTAAGCGAGTGGATCGTCGATTGAGCCATCGCCGCTTTTGTAGTACATAACCCAATGGAGGTATTCGTCCTTGCCTGGCATGAGGCCATTATGACCTGCTTCTGGCACTATGTAGTGATTTCGTTGAAGATATTCCTGGAATGGATTGTCTAAAGTCTTCTGCTTCTTAGGAACTGGCTTAATAGCAGATAGGCTCTCTCTAGGCAAAGTGGCCTCCTAATACTCAAAATGCCATATATTATGAACAATTCTTTTCGCCTCATCAATCCACTCAGGGTGATCATTCCAATTACATTCAAGCCATTTCCACCAGTATGCTGGATAGAGCGCCAGTCTAGTATAGTAGATAGGTATCTTGCTCAATATCTTATAGTACTCATTCAGCTTCTGCCAGCCCAAATTGATATTGATCCTAAAGTATTCAGGATTAGGGAAGTCCTTGGCGATATCCTTGAAGCGCTCAAGCTGCTCAAGAAGGAATTCAAAGCCTTGAATAACGTCCCAAATATTGCCATAAGACCTAGTCTACCCACGCTTCTGCTTGCGGATCTGGCCATCACCTTCGAGCATTTTGACCATAGCTTTATAGTAACTCAGGATCTGCGCAAATATTTCGACCACCTCCCAGTCCTTATCAGCGCAATCTGTGTTTTGCCCATGCCGCTCAAGCCCACGAGTGAGGTGCTTTGACGGCCCTCGACAAATTAAGTGTCCTCAAGCTGTTTGAGGTGTGATTCGCGGCCGACAAAGTCTCGGTTTTGAAGAGGAAGACTATGTATGTATGATCTTCTTTGGACGACTAGGGAGCATTGCTGGGTCCTGATTCTCGGTCGGAGTTATGTTATGCGACTGCAACCCCCTTTCCAGACGTGGGCTCGGGCTGCGAGTTCTATCCTTGCCGGCGATGAAAGCTTGCACAAACTCTCCAATCTTCCCTCTATTTTCCAGCAAGTAGTTCTCTGCGTGTGTGATTAAGGTGGATGTCATGCCGTAGTCTGCTAGGCCAATACCGTCCAAGCCTCGATCGACGCTAAACCGGTAATAATGCTGTGTACCACGGTATTTGTCTTTAAGTTCAACCTCTACCTTCTGAGTGGTCGTGGCCAGCCGCCTCAGAGATTTAATATCCGACCCGATGCCGTAACCTATAGGTGCGACTTTGTAAAGTCCTGTGCCGATACTCAGAATTCTGAGTGGTTGGCGGCCAGTAAACTGGTCTTGAGCCTCATTCACAAGAACAGCACATGGATTGTTGTGTCCGAGTCCAGCATCCACATATTCCACCCCGTCCCGGCCAAGCCTGATGAATTCAAAGTATGTCGGAGCGGCAGATGTCGCGCGAGCTGCCTGAGTGATTGTATACGTGTCATAGGCAGTTGAAGTGCTATAAGTGGTGAGAAGATGCGGCGAAGCATTTACGTCGTCTTTGGTGATGGGGAAAAGAGCCCTGCATTGTGTCAGCAGACGCATATGTTAGGCATATCACGGCCCAAGCTGTGACTGAGTCACTGTGTGTGTGCTCGGACTCTAGGTTGCTGCGTGGTTGGGTAGGACCAAGGAATACAAGGTGCGCTCAACCTCAATAGCCCAGATACACACTGTGGTCAATTAGACAGTCCCAGCTTTCACCCACGTTTTGGTACATGCGGCATTCCGAAGCTGCATACCACTATGAAGGCAATTGTTGACAACTGCCTTCCCCTTGCCTCTTTGTTTCTTGCAAATAGCATCATCACAGTACTGCCGGACGACGTGGTCGAAGGCCTTTTCCAAACTCGTAGAAGAATATTTGCTAGATGACAATCCCGGCACATAGCGCGGCTTCACTGTGTAGGCTTGCTCGGCAACTTCTTCGTAAGCCTGGATGCATCCATCTACCCTCATACAAAGTCGGCCAAGCATAAGGGCAATGATCCTACACAAGTGAAACAGTTAGCCTTGACCAAGACTGCATCAAGGTACAGGATAGCTATATATGATGTGGCGTCCTACTGTGTTATGGAACGAGCAGGCACAACTCTTCGTGCTTTTGACAGCAAAAGTAATTGGAGGTCCTGAATTCAGCTTTCTCGGCGCAAATGGTGCAGTTGTAGACCAGGCCAGGAGTGTCGTGTGGAGGCCTTTGACCACTTCCCTTTGACATCACGATCCCCGACACCGAAGCATTTGCAGAGAGACGACATACGTAGCCTCCGGTACTCGTACCGCCAATCAGATCAATAAAACTCGCAAGGCCGAGGGATCTCTTCTAGTCGCAGCTCTTCTTGGATGCGATGCATGATTTCCTCGAGTATTCGTAGACTTGACAGGCCTCGATTGCCACCGCTCTCTAAGGCACTGAGTTAGCCTGACGAGTGTCTGCAAGAAGCGGCAGCTCTTTGGGACAACCCAATCTGGATGAAAACTCGCCTTGCTGCTCCGTCTACTACAGCTGGGCCAGAAGATTGGTAAGGCAGTTACGCTTGTACAAGCCCAACCTCCGCCCAAGCTGCAGCAGTCCTTCCGTAACACTTGTCGCGTTCTACAAACAACGGCTTGACCATTGAGGAGTAATACGATGTACAGTTCCTGTAGAAACATGTAGACACTTACCAAGTGACAGCACTGGAAGTGGTCCAGGCTCCATCAAGGCTGCTTCCCCATGTGACCGTGCAATGTCGGGGCTGAAGAGATTTCGCCGTCGGCTCGCAGAAATGCCGGCAGGATGATGCGATGGTTCAATCGGCCGGCTGCATCAAATCGGATGTGTGACTACTGGTAGAAACGATCGTTGGAATGAGCGTGGTCGCACATTGTGACGGTGTCGGGAGACGCGTTATTGGGAATAGAACACCAGAGAAATAAACGAGAGATGTTGATGCCTGAAAGTCGAGCCGTGTGGGGTGGAGGGCCATGTTATCTATGTGCTGAAGAGTGGCTGAGCCGCACAAGGGTGTCGCAGCAAAGGATCAAGACGTGTCTTGACAAAGCCTGACTTCTTGATGTAACTTAACGAGTCACTGGCGCGGCTGAGAACAAAATGACGCGTCGAGACAGGATCAGAGGCACTCCTGCAGACGTTCATCCACCCTCGGGAAACGGGTGTGTTAAGTGAACAATACAGTCGGTCTGATACCTGAATAGAGTTGTTTTCGTGCGTCGACTGGCGATATGAGAGCAAAGCCGTTCAGCTTTGGCAATTGCCCACGGCGATACAACAGTTGCGCCGCCGGAGTGCCTATCGGAGACATTATCTTCCGGGATGCAAAGCGGTAATCCTGAAGATCTCCTTCAGCATCACGTCGTCATGTACAGGCATCAGATTCCACCACCTCGGCTCCTGCGGCCGGATATTGAGGGCTTCCGGTATCTCAGTAGATTTTCTCATGTTAGCGACATTCTTCCTATCATTTACTCACAACAACCCACCAGGGGGCCATGTGTGATGGTGTATAAACTTGAGTGTCTTGTGTGCAAGTGGTGACCGTCATCGATGAAGTACTACCTACAAGGCTGAAGCGCGGACGAGATATGTAGAGGGTTACAATAGCTTGAACACTCTGAATGAGAAAACCTTAATACATTGTAACGGTAAATTCTGCCTCGGTGCGGAGTAGGAAAAGGATCAGGGGTTTTGTGCACATTGCAATTTAATGTGTAGGTGGACGCCCGACGGACGCGCGTGTTCCAAGCAACAACTTCGTCCACGAATCACAGATTAGCAATTCCGGCGTACATCCCCAACGCTACTATCCCTACTAATTATAAAACTGGCATGCTGTTCAAGAGTCACTACTAAAAACAGCATGGGAAGTTGCCATGTTGTCTCCCATGACCCCAATGTCACGCTAGGCCTTGACACATGCTGTTCATGGAAGACCGTTCGAATCACGAGAACACCACCAAACTGTGTGAATTGCCAGCATTCAATAGTTCTCTGTTAAGCTATGAGCTGTTCTCTATTTATGCTGAGCTGCGCGGGACGATCTACTAAGTTCTTTTCGCCTGTTGCGTCGGCCGTCTTCTCCTTTCTGGCTTACAGTAGTTTCGAGCATCTCCGATGTTGTAACCGCCTTCACCATCTCAACCATCGTCCAAGTCTAAGTCAAACGTTCCTTCATAACGGGTCCGCCAACCAAGCACGCTCCTTCGCAGGTAGCAAGTAGCAGCCACGCAAACCGTTGCAACGCCAAACAACCTGCCTCACATATCCAACAAAGTCAGCACTTTCTTTCGTTCAACCTGCTCACCATGGGCTGCTTTCTCTCGAGTCATTCCAGGTCCAAGCGACGCCCATTGACCAAAGGAGAAGTTGCAATGCAGGTGTTCGGCACCGCTGTCGACGTCCACAACATTGTTTCCAGGGCTCGGGAGGAAGACCATCGCTCTGGACGCTCTCGCAAGCATCATCACCAGCCTAAGCGCAGCCATAATTCGAGCTCGGGAAAACATGGCAGGCACCGACATCATGGGTCCTCGAATCGAAGCCACCCGCATTCGTATAGGTCCAGCTACG
>KL659661.1:0-11792 GCA_000732775.1 Stachybotrys chlorohalonatus IBT 40285 | reverse complement strand
ATCGCAGCAGCCATCGCAGCAGCCATCGCAGCAGCCATCGCAGTCGCAGACACTAGACGAGAGCTCATGATTGGGTTTTGGAAGGCTTTGGTGCTTTCCAAGCAGTACAGGACCAACTTTCTGAATGTAATTATGCACGGTTATGGTTATTCGAGCAACGGTTGAATCTTGACGTATGCAGCAACCTTGTATCAGTCGGGTCGGGGCAAATGTTCTATGGAATTGGGGTAAAAACACCGATGCATTGAGACAAGATGAGGCATCTGCCCCTCAACAAAATTGCTTCCAACCATTCTTTCATGTCTCAATTTACTAGGTTGACAATGTTCTCCCGACAATCGACATCAGCCCATGACCGTCCCGCGACATCGTACACTGATAAAAGTACTCGCCGGCCCCCACTCATCTTTCCGTAAAGAAGAATTCTTTCCATTGGTGAGCCAGTCACCACGTACTCGGGTTCATACACTCTACAAGTCTCTGTTATACGTGGCACATCATCATCCCGTTGCTTCCCATTTGTTGTTTCACCGAAGAAGTCCTTCTCTTCAATCTCGATGAGTTTCCTCCCCACTGTGGCGCTGACGCCAGAGTCCCAAAAGCCCTCGCGATGAGTACTGCTCTCTAGTACATCTAGAGCCTGAGATCTGATACGTGGAACTCTACAGTTTACTGCGACATAGTAGAGGGGAGCAACGCTGCCCAAGTCGATGACTGTCCTTGACATGTTGAGCAAGTGCCTGTCGCGAACCTGCTGACGAAGCATTGCCGAGCCACACATTTCTTGAAGTTTGACAATTTGGTGCAAAAGCAGAGCAAACTTTCCAGCACATGCGTCGTAAGTATGCTGGTCAGGCGGCTTCTGATAATCTTTCGCCATGACGGTGGCCAAGGTGTGATATACCTGTAATAAATGAAAACATTTTTGTGCGGTCGCTGTTAAAGGGTGTGGCAGGGTTTCTCTGAATGCTTCTAGTTTGGTTTGCCATCTCAAGAGTTCGGATTGTATGCTTTGCTCCTTCTCGCTTAGCAATGAGAGCTGTTGAAAACTCGTGGTCCTGCATTGTATTGATCCATACATGTCTCGGCCGTGCTGAAATATTTGTTTGAATATGCATTCCAAATGCAGCCAGGCGCCATTAACCGACATGAATGCCTGTTCAAGAGTCGTTGGAAATAGAAGGCAAGAGCGAGAGTGCTGGGGGGAATATGTAAAGAGCTCAAGCTGGAATTGGAGCCTTCCGCACGTTTCGATGATCCATGTGTCTGTCTGATTGATGTCGGTCTTTGAGTGCAGATTCCCATCTTCGTGCTCCACTACAAGCCCAGCTTGCCGCAAAAGCTGTATCGCGTTTCCAACATGACTTCTAGCCGTATCGAAGTGGCTGCGGAGCAGATCAACGCAGGCGAATATGAGACAAGTCATGAGAGTGACGCGGAATGATCGGTCGCCTTGGGCATTGAAATGTGGTTGGAGGTGCTCGATGGCTTTGACGTAGTACTGCAACACCAGCCGATCACCTTGCCTAGCACGGCATATTGTCTTCCTGTAGCCGCAAGTGTCAAAATGTCCGTCCATGTGCAGACAGCTCAGAGCGAGGACGGCATAGAGGACTGCCGGTTCGGATTGGACGACTTGGAAGACAAGCTGGTCCCAGAACCCCGAGCGGAAGCTCGCTGGTAGCTTTATGGCAGTCCGACACTTGAACCACTCGAAGTAGGGAACCCCTTCCTCTCCCATTTCGAGGATGTAGGCAGGCGATGGGACGCGGGTGAGCGAGGTGGTGAGGTGGTGCGGTTGGAAGGGCCGGCTTCCCCCGCCCCAAACGCCATAACCATCGCAAATACGACCAGTTGACGTACAACGATGGCATGCAGGCCGCGCTTCATCACATTTCACCTTCCGGATCCTTGGTCGATCAGCCAGAAGCGCTTGCACGACGAGGTTGGAGTGACTTGCTTGCATGTGCGGCATCCTGTCTTGACCTTGACCTTGCCTTTGAGTCTGCGAATCGGGGTTTCATTGTGCATTTCGAGCCGGCGACAATCTTGTAACGTTTTGTGGCGATGTGAAGAGGTGATATTGTCCAAAGCTAGAAGTTGTTGCGTCCAACAGTAGGTAGATGAAGATGCTTCATAGCCAAGACCTGGCTTGATTGGCCTTCTCGGATTCTTGCATGTCTGATTGGACGATACTCTATCCTACTTGGTGACGGCTTTTGCTAAACTCCGGGCCCGTCCTGCAAGATAGTCGACTAGGGCCGCTAACCGTTTCCTGAGCCAAAGCACTCTTGCGCACAAGGCCACTCACTGCATCTTTCGGGGAACAACACATGATTGGTTTTCTCGGGAACGGCTTTGCTTGGTTCGACAGTAAAGTCAGAGCCAACCTGTAGCTGACGCATTATACTGTGTAATTGCCATCTAAGCTCGTGAAACTCAACCGGAATGCACCTGCACGAATGCAGGAATCGGAAAGTAAGAACCGTGATTGGACATCATGCATGCCGAGCATGGTAATGATCTGGTCAGATAATTGGCATTGCTCAGCAAGACAAGTACATAAACCAGTCTTCGCGCACACATTGCCTTTGACCACTCCATCCAAAAGTCCGACCCAGCATCCCACACCAACACCGTCAAAATCTCCAAGTCAACATGGCCAATGCTAGCATTCGAGTTACCAAAATTGGTAAGAATGGCCCTACTGTGCCAGCTCCTGGCTTCGGCCTCATGGGCCTGAGCCAAGCAACGTACGGCAGCGTCCCAAGCGACGAGGAGCGGTTCGCCGTGCTCGACCGGGCGCACGATCTGAAATTGACCTTCTGGGACACGGCAGAGTGAGCCAGATCCAGAAACTGGCAAAATGGAAATGATAACATGAAATTAGTCTCTACGGCGATGGCGAAGCGCTTCTGAACAAATGGTTTCAGCGCACCGGCAAGCGGGACGAGATCTTCCTTTCCACCAAATTCGGCTTCACTATTGGTGCCACCGGATTAGGGGTTGACAGCTCAGCTGCGTATTGCAAGAAGGCGTGCAGTGAGAGCCTTCGGCGACTGGGAATTGACTCAATCGATCTATGTGAGTCTCCATCCTGCGCATGCCCGCACCAAGAACTAAAGCAAACCAGACTACATGCATCATGCCAATCCCGAGACTCCCATCGAGGAAACCATGAGAGCACTGAAAGAACTGAAGGCGTGAGTGAGAAACATTTGTCGAAGTCGAAAAACCTTCCAGGCTTAATCGTGTCTAGTGAGGGAAGGATCAAGTACATCGGGTTATCGGCCATTTCCTCCAATACTCTGCGCCGCGCCGTCAACATCGCGCCCGTGGACGTGGTCCAACTCGACTACTCACCCTTCACTCGCGAAATAGAAGGCCCAGAGGGCACTAACCTCCTCGCCACTTGCCGCGAGCTCGGCGTTACCATCGTAGCAGCCATGCCGCTCGGCCGCGGCATGATCACGACAAACTACGCGGCCGGCGAAGCCCTGGCTGACGCCCAGGACCAGCGGGCCAAGGCCATGCCTCGTTTCCTGGAGCAGAACCGCGCGAACAACGAAAAAACGATCCAGCAGTTCAAGGCCCTGGCGGACAAAAAGGGCTGTACGACGGCGCAGCTGTCGCTTGCGTGGTTGCTGAAGCAGGGCGGCGACATCATTCCAATTCCGGGGACCAAGCGCATCAAGTACCTGGAGGAGAACTGGGCCAGTCGGTACATCGAATTGAGTGATGAAGAAGAAAAGGAAATCAGAAGCTTCTTAGATAAGGCGGAGATCGCGGGCGCTGCGTTGCCGGAGCAGTTCAAGGATTACAACTTCACTGACACCGTGGAAGAGGCATAGCTTATGGCGGCTCGCATCTAACTTGCTTAGGCCAATGATCAGATAGCATTGACAGCAGAAACATTTTGTTTGACCCTAAATGGTGTGATAACTGAGCCTTCTGCGCGTTGATGCACGTGCTTATTCACCAATCTAGTCTTTGGCGAGGTCGCTGTCTAAAATTTCTCGACATACGGCCTGATGTCAATCTCTTGGGTAAGGGCTGATCGATGCTGGGTGTGAAGGTGCCAGTAGCTCTCAGCAATCTTTCAAAGTCAGCACGCGTCCAGTTTCACGCATCGAAAGTACGAAACACGTACTGCTTCGGGCTTAATAATAGCGTCCTGCACGCCCTTATTTGGAGCGTAGGCCCTAGATCGGGGCGTGTCGATGATTCCATCGATAATGGCATGGGCAACGTGCACACCTGGGTCTGTCAGTGGGAAGCAAAAGCCGAAATCATACATTTCACCAACCTTGTGGCCCGAACTCGCGGGCAAGAGATTGGCCGACGGCGCGGAGCGCAAATTTCCCAGCTGCGAAAGAGCCAAACTGTGCTGATCCCTTGATGGACGCTGAGGCGCCCGTGATGATGAGTGAAGGAGGGTGCTGCGAGTCAGGGACCGCCTTTAGCAGCAACGGCAGCGCCAGTTGGGCAAACGACACGAATGCACCTCTTTAATCTGTCAATAGTGACCTCGTATGCAATGACTCAACTTACGCCGAAGCCTGTAGCCCGCTGTCAAACTCCTCCCGCGTCAACTCCAAAAACGGCTTCCTCACAAAGCCTCCATTAGCATTGAACACAGCAGCAGCCAGCTTGCTGTCCGGCAGCTCTTTGCTGATCGTCCCAAAGGCTGACTCGAGGGAAGCTGGGTCGGATACGTCGGTGCTGATGCCAACGGCGTGGCCGCCGGATTGCTTAATCTCGGCCACGATGTCTTGGTAGCTCTCGGCTCTGCGGGCGAGCAGTACAACGGAGTATGCTTGTGCAAATCTAATGGCGGTAGCGCGGCCTCGAGAAAAATGTCAGTGTTGTGGTGCGGCTCTGTGGTGAGTAGGCGTACCTGTGCCGGGCCCGACGCCTGCGACGATGGCAAAAAATGGTCGACTAGCCATGGTGGTCTATGAAAGACGCAATGTGAATACAGAGAGTCGGGTATGTATCAGAATCGCTTGTAAATAATTCTATGGTGGGAAAGGGGTAGAAAGGAAGCCTTTCTGAATGCGTAAGTGGTTTAGTAAATATGATTTGTAAATTAAAGGGCTGACTGTGAATGAGGGGCCATTGGATTGCGTCATGCGCGGGTCTTATAAATCAGCATGGTGTTTAGAAATCCGCCATCCGCATTTGCCGGATGCGCTTTAACAGTACGCAAACAGAAGTGGCTTAATTGAGCATGAATATTATCAAATGGGTTTTGCGTTTTTGCTATCTGTGATTGAAGTTTGTGCAAATGTTGATGCTTTCGCACAAAACTCCTTTGCTTTTTGACCAGACGGCTCTGAAAGTCAAGAGATGCGCAAACCAGTAGAGAAGAAATAAACAGACACGAGTCATGAGCAGCATTGTATCCGTTGCATCATATAAAACAGACAAGCCGTTATCTTTCTTGAGCGGCAAGTCCAGACTCTTCATAGCAGATATTGGACAACCTCCCTGACGCCCCTATTCACTCCTCCCTAGGATACTGCTATGGCCACAGTAAGCCTATTGCTCTTATCCCGAGCACAAATTGAGGCGGTGGGAAATTATATTGAACCAGTCGTACTAACTGTACATATATCAACTCGAGGGTCCAAGACGTTATCAAGGCAAAAACCAGCGGAAACGTCTTGCCTATGTTTGCGATCGTATTGGGCTTTTGGCTGGCTCTTATCAATGTTTATCCCAGTCATCTTCTATCTTCTAGGTAGTTTACGTATCTTTGCATTATATTCGAACGTAGGATGTTTGCTTTCATCATCTAACATAATCTTTGGGTGTTGATCAACTTGGCCAAACTTGCATGTCTTCCTAAGTCACTCAAGGATGGTGCTGTGCGAGTAAACCATACAAATGGGCCTGGATGGGCTTATTTAAATAAGTTGAAAATTATGCCACCAAAGCAGTCATAGTAAGTCTCTATTTAAACTGACAATAAACATTAGTGCAACCCAAAAATGCCCAGGTTCTAAAAGAAGCATTCATTTCAAGCCCGGAAGTGCCCATTTGCATGGGCTGAATTGCACCCCAGAGGACTCCTTTCACCGACGTAGGTTGAGCAGCAATTGAGAACTTCCCTTTAAGTCTGGCACATTTACTTTGAAGGTGCTTGAGAATAAATGAACCGAGCCGATATCTGTTAAAGCTGAACTATTCGCAGGAATGGGGCGGGTGGCTAACCCCAACGAACGGCCAGCCACGCATTTTCAACACGAGTCAAAAATCCTAAAGGTCATCCAAGGATCAGCCCATTGCCCCTTGCCTGGATTGCCGGTATGACCCCGGCCCTGGCTGTTTCCAATTATAGCATCCGCCTCTTCCGTTCTGAATATTTTCTAGATCAGATCTAACGCCAAGGCTCCATTTTCCATCTTCATTAATATTTCCGGGTTTTGGACGCGAGTTGGTGATACAGGTGCGCGCCTCTGGCTTTTTTTTTTATGACGATGCGGGTGGGTGTCTACGCAGGTGCGGCTTTGCTGCTCGCTGTCTTGTGGAGCGCAAGATCGGGCAGCCAAGAAGAGGCTGAAGGAACGAGTCCGGTGCCATCCGGGGCAGATCCAATCTATCTTGTGAGTCAGGATCTGCTAGATGCAGCGGTATCTCGTCCGCAGGAAGTCCCCGGGGCGAAAGAGATTGTGCTCCTGGTCCATGGCACTGGCGCAACGTATGTTCTTTATTCTGCTGAAATGCTTGTTTCATCTTGTTAATAGAGTCTCATTGTTTAGGCCAAAGGTCAATTGGGACGCTGCCTTGCTCCAACCTCTTATCTCCCAAGGATATCAACCCTACTACCTTGAGATTCCAGACAGACTCTTCCTCGACACTCAGATCACTGCCGAGTATATCAGTCATGCCGTAAAGAAGATCTCCAGAGAATACGACACAGACATATCCATCATCTCGTGGTCGGCCGGTGCACTCTCCACGCAATGGACCCTTACCTTCTATCCAGAAACACGCGCCATGGTTAAAAGACACATAGGCATTGGGGGGTCGTACCGCGGGTCTTGGACCATGGTCCCGTTAGTCTATTTGAACATGTACTCTCCGGCCGTGGTGCAGCAAGTGCCGTGGTCCAACTTCCTCAAAGCGTTGAGGAAATACGACGGGGGGGGAGCCCTGGTGCCCACAGTCAGCATTGGTTCTAGCACGGACCTGATCGTGCAGCCCAGCTTCTACGGTGAGGGTTTGAGAGGTTTCAAAGATTCTTGGAGGTTGAATGGTCCATTGGCTCGGAATATCGATATCTTCAAGCTATGCGCCGGGAAGGCAATCAGGCAATGGAGACTCGCTCGTATCGTGTCTCACGACTCCCTGCTGTGGCATCCAGCTACTCACAAAATCATTTTCAGCGCCCTCCGAAACGAGGATACATATCTCAGTGCAGCGGATGTTGTTGAGGACACGGATTGCAATGGTGGCCTTGCGCCTCTTGTCGGACCTGGAGTTGAAGCCATCATTCCCGAACTTATCGACTACGCTCCAAAGCAGCCAGTCGCCGGTTGGCCTGAAGTACCCATTTGCAATTACGCAAAGTAGGAATCTACATTAAACAGATATTATGTACAGTAAAGTAACTCATGTTCCTCAAAAAGTTCCACGTCTCCGCCTTTGTACTAGTTGAGTGATGTGAGTTCTTGTTAGCAACATATGGGGGTATCTTTTGTAAGGAGGGCGGGACGCATTAACCCCAACTCAGGATCATCCTTGCCACCACTTCTTTGATTACTGTCCACAGATGATGGGCTACTGACCTCCTTCGTCCTATGTGCACTGGCTGAGGTAGATTCTCCCACATTTTCGCATCTGTGCTCCTGAACTGTTGGTTGTATTGATGTATTTGAGCGTGGCAGAATGCTCCATCTTTTGAATCGACCGGTTGTTGGTGCCATATTATGAGCTTGCGGATCGGAATGCATCGACCATGTGTCTGCGTGGTATCTATCGCCATGATAACTGCAGGAACATGGGCCATGGCCTGCCGCCTTGACAATTTTCCCTATCAGTTCTGCCATGTAAAGCTCAATATGAAGTTTGACGAGGTACGCAAGCGGGTGAAAGCACGTGTATCTGTACGCGTTAGGGTGTGGTCTACCGCAGGGAAGTATTCAAACACTCACAGAAAGGTATTTGGGAGTGACATCATGCCGATCAATAAGCCCTGTAAAGTATGTAAGTCTAATAATGTGCTGAAGCGGTCGCCCAAGCTTACATCCATAGTCACAGAAACTACAATCATGGTGATGTTGAACCGGTAAAGCGGCACGTATCTCTTCAACCCCAAAGATATGAGGCTAGATCGAACAAGGTAGATAAAGTAAAGATTCAATCCGACGTCAATAATGGCCAAAAGCGCCTTCTCGGCCCGGTCCCACCTTTCGTTGATATCATGGTATGTGGCCGATATTTGTAGTCGGCTCGGGATCCATATGCAGGCGACTGCGATGTTGATGAGGAAGACAACAGTGAAGACCGCCCACTTCAGTCGGCGTATGCGGATTTTGTTTACCGTGATCAGGGCGATTCGGTTGATGATGATTTGAAGGATGCATTGCGTCTGGAAGATCCACAGGAGGACTACCGGATTGTTAGCACAACCGTGCAAAGCAGAATAAGTCGATTTGCAGCGACAGACTTAAACCTGTGTAGAACCACAAACTATATTGGACTATCAGCCTGGGCAAAACAGTCGATGAGCGGTCAGGCAGCCTAACCTTGGTTCAATGTGGTGTTTCAAGTATCCCCATGTCACCCCGGCAATGATTGTGCTCGAAATCAGCTCGAGCCAAATGAGGATGACGTAGGTCGTGACCTTGTGCGTTCGCTTCCATGTCTTTCGGGTTTGGCGGCACGTGCGGATTGTAGCGGCCGCAGCAAGGCCAATCGAGACCCCGAAAATGATGCTGGCGGTAGCGAGGGTATCGACACTGGGCTCGTTGCGCTGAAACCAGGGCGGGATTAATGTGCCAGGCATTGCGGGGAAGTCTGATTCATGTCCTCGTATACATCATCGCCAATGATGGGGGTGTGCCAAGACGAGAAGAAATGGAAAACACAGCAAGCGCCAGCAGAAATGTCATGGCGTGACATGGCAGCAAGATAAACCCAGACATGGCATTTTGCCACATTTTGCAATCCCGATCAAATAGATCACTAAGAAAAGGGTATTCATTTCTTCTTAACCCCAATCGTGCAAAGCGTTGGGGCGGTTGAGCCGAATTACTTTTGACAAGGCAGACACCCGCATCAGGATGTGCGTACGATGCTAGGTGCGGCCGGATGCTGCTCTTGGCTTCTAGACCGCATGAGATGCAATGGGTGCCATATAGACGCACACTGACAGCGACGGCGTTGCTTACTCTGGCCTAGTCACACTTTTCGCGTTGACATTCACAGACGGCGTATGTTGACGCAAACCTTGTCGCCTTTTGGAATGCAAACGGAGCAGAGGAGCCCTGATGCAGCCTACCAAGGCCGATCGCGTCGCACCGGGCCTAGCATTACCATCTCAGGCAGAGCGAGGGCATCGGTACCCTATTTTCCTGTTCTTCGGATCGGGGGAGCATGCTTACAACCTGGTTGACATGTCATTCCGGTGTGGCTGTTGTAGCGTTGCCGCAACCATTGCTGGGCCAGCGAAACTGCAGAGGCCTAGTTCCATTGATACGCATAGGTCAGCATAGCCTCAACACTAGTTTATAGGTTCTGCTGCATTTTCAACGTAAGTGAATGTGGAAATCTCATGCCCACGACCGCCAGACAGGCCATCAGGACAAAATCCTCAACAGCGGAAAGGCCTGGCAATCAAAGAAATGTTTCAATTTCCGGACAGAGCGACCGCTGGGAAAAGCAAGGAAGGAGTCGGGTGGCGGCTAGCTTCGGGTTGGTTGATGATGAGTAGGTTGGTCATGCGTGTGATCATCAGACCATCACCTGTGACAGCTCCAGCACGTTAATCCCCTTTTTGCATCCAGACGTGACTTTATTTCCGCTTTCAACGGCATGTGGATTTCTGCATGTACTCTTGAACTGACGAATACAGGGAGTAAAAAGTCAAGGTAGCTTCTGCAACGCCATAAGGCTCGGCATTAAGAGCAATTTCACGAGAAGATGAATGATGCCGCGACGGTGTTCGATCACGATATACGCATTTTACCAAAGAATGAGCAGAACTTCATTTTCAGCTTCCAAAGTTCATTGCGGCAGCCAAGATGTACATTGGCGAGATGGCCTCGAATTACTTCGCGATTGAATCCTGACGAGTCCTACAACTTTGAGGATACCACTAACTCACTCAGGACAGCACGATTTTTGTTCCAAGCCATAATAACATACAGTGGCGCTTGCATCAAGAAATGTTCTGAAGAGTCTAATTGTCCTATTTTGAAAGCATGTGGACCAAGTAGACGGCGGCTGAAGCCATCACTAGGCTTCCGCAACTACTGGGTATACTCTCATTCATGGTGCTTCACGGCCACAAAAATACCACCTGCAAAAATCTTGAAGAGTAGGGACACCTAACCAGGGCCGAAGCTGGGCAGATGAGCCTGTTGAAGAATGGCTGCTACTGAAACCAACCTCTAATTGATTCTTGGAGTGATGCATTGTTCTGTGGTAGCCTTGTTGCGAAACGCGACTTTGTTCGAAGTCGCAAAGGTGAAAAGTTGAAGCTTCGCAGCCTACGTGATAGGTTATACGAGATCACTATTGATTGTGAGGCTATTTCTTGGTGGGTCATGAAGCACATAACAATACGCGTTGTCCACGGTGCCAAGGACACTACTTGTTTGGCAATTCCCCCCACACGAAGCCTTTGTGATAGCCCTACGAATCCGCATGCACTATTCTTAACACTAACTTCATTGTTAGTGAAGAGTGGTGAGGACCTCAATTTTCTGGAGAGGCTCTGTCAGAAGTATGCCGCGGAGGCCTCGGGTAGACTTTTTCTCGCTTCACACTTTCGGACCTCATACCTGATACCCCTGTTACGATGCACTCATCAAATAGATATTTTAAGCACGACTCGTATTTCCACAATCCTCCTACGGCTCTACGGTGAGCAGTGCGGGGAACTTGGGGCGGTCTTGGCTTGTGTAACCTGACTTGTTGAATGTTCATATATTATTGGCTGTATTTGGGGACAGCCTCATACCTGGTCGGAACCCTGATTGATCCAGCGGTAGGCAGGCGTCTCAGCCAGTCTTATTGAAAGGATATATTGTTATTGCCAGGATCGAATCCTTCATACCATGTTCGGGCATCTCGGGTGCGACATGGCCAGTTTAGTAACCGATGCTACATGGCATTGGAACAGAGGCCGTCTGTCGGAAGACGATTATCCCAAACGGTCGCGGCTGTGCGCAACGGTCTTCCGCCTTGCCTAAATCATCCCTTGCCACCTAAATTAAATCACTCTAGTCGTGAGGCACAGTAGAGAGACACAACTTTCAGAAGTCTGCACATTAAGCCAGGGCTGCTCAGAATGCCTACGATTTGTATACATCTTCAATTGCCACAATGAAGACGTTCAGTCAATTTTACCTTCTGTTTCTCGCAAGCTCCGTTGCCGCAGACGTCTTCGATTATGTCATTGTTGGTGCCGGCACCAGCGGTCTCGTGCTTGCAAACAGGCTGACCGAGGATCCTTCAGTCAAAGTGGTTGTCATTGAGGCTGGACATGATGAGAGGGACAATCCACTTGTGGTTCGTCCATATCTCCTAGACAGTCGAGAGGCTGCACTAAGCACATTTGG
>KL659658.1:487-63055 GCA_000732775.1 Stachybotrys chlorohalonatus IBT 40285 | reverse complement strand
CCCCCCCCCCCCCCCCCCAGAAATCCGTAATTTCGATACTGGCCTGTAATAAGTTTTGCCAAGGTCTGGCCTAATCCATGATCCACGCGGTCTGATTACTCGTTGGCACCGGTAGGCAGATTCTGGCAGCTAACCAGGAAGGGCCTTTTCTTCAGTTGGGTTTCCAGCGAACAGTGTTCCTTCTGATCCAAGTCGTATGAGATAGGGTTAGTAGTATTGTTTGAATCTTATAGCGGGAGCCACGGCTTCCTCAGGAGGTGGTCCCTGGAACGCTAGAGAGGAGGTATAAAAGGGAGCTGCTTCTACGTAATTAGATAGGAGTACCATGCAATGGAGACATGTTCAACTTCATCAATCCAAAGATTGTTGCCCAATTCGCGGGAGTCGGTCGGTTTCTTGGTTTCTTCAAGTCCACTGAATCGTCATTGAGCATATTGCTTATCTACGTAAACCGACATAACGCTACGAAAGGTGGTAATTGCTTGGGAATCGGAGCGTCCGCCACTTGCTGTAAATTTCGGACAAGAGTGTCGAAGTCAAGAGTATATGAAAGTACAGAGAAAATCAATCGCGAGCAAATCTACTACAAAGACAGAGAGAGGGGAAAGTGCAGGAGGGTCAGAACAAGCCTTATGCAAAGGTTCATCAGTCATTACTGGCCTCAACCGCATCATAATTTTCATAGCTTCGTACTGTAACAGGACTAATACGTACCACTCCCCCGGAAAAGCATCTTGTCGTCCAAGCTAGGCATGTCAAATTTGTTTGTCTTTTACATACTTCTTTTCAACAATGTCATGGATAAGATGACTTCATCGCATCCAACTGTGTGTCAATGCACACAGAAAGACGTCTGCATATCGAAGGTTATTATGGGTAGCAGGTACTATTCAATAGTTCAATGCGAGCACGATAGAGATGCCCTTAGAATCCATGTTCCGACTCGTCTCCATGCTGTGCCTGAGGTGCGGTGCGGCACGAAGCTGACATGGTAAAGCCCTAGAACGTATTTTCATGCTGACCTTCCTGGAATTAAGGGTATTTACAATTTCTTTGATAGCCTTAGATCAGAACCAGACAGTTCAGGCTCTAATATCACGATACGAGCCATTAAAGGAATGATGCATTATGGATATGCTCGCGCATCTCGGCGTTATGTCGTGAAATGACGTAGATACATGCCATCGGTAACCCAATGCCACCCCTGACGTGCTTTTGCACCAAATACTTTAGGTTGCACTGGCTAAAACCAAGTCAAGTCGAATTTAAGTAACCTCTCAGAAGTCCGGGACCCGTGTCTCGGCCTGGAATTGCCAACATAGCCGATTTTGTCTCAGTGACTGGCATTTTTATACAGTTTCTCCTATCGCAATCACACAGTGACCGGATCGGTGCATCGTTGCGTACTTCAGGGCGGGTACGTCTCGCCGAAAGGCTGGACATTGAAATTGACAATCGCAACGACCCAAAGGGAAGAAGCACACTGTTCGGCCAGGTTTCCACTCGTAACTGAACTGTAAGACTTTCGCTGACATCATTTCATATGCCAATTTTTGCAAATAGTAATCACACCCGTTTAATACAAGGTGGCGTGTCACTTACTCGCCATATTCACATGTTACCTTTCCAGGAGTAGTGAATGCTATGCCCCTCATTGAATCAGCTAGCAAACTCTAGCCAAGAATGTATTGCGCGCCCCATTGTCCCTTTCAGAGCTCAAAGGGGGGTGGCATGTATCCTGTGTCCCGATCAACATCCAGCAGGGGTAATGACATGAAACCTGAGAAGTATAACTATCCGTATTCCTGTGCATCACAAATACGGACTAAACATCTACATGACTTCCAACGTCCAATTCATCCACTTCCACCGCCAAATCATTCATCCTTGGTCCATCTATCGTCGCGTCAGTAAGACACTAGAGCTTCGGAGACAAGTCACAGGATGATAGCCCATGGCCTCTATCAAGTTCTCCTCGACAAATGGCCCCCCCTGTCGGCAACCTTTGCTGTAGTGTGTGTGGGCCTATCAGTGCTGGCTATACTGTCGCGAACTATTGCACTATCGCATGTGCCTTTAATCGGACGACAATACGGTGGCTATGAGAAGCGCCGCAAATCATACCAAGAAAATGCACAGAGGTTATATGCGGAGGGATACCAAAAGGTAAGAGACAAGGAATCAACTCACAGTCATAGAATTAAACCTAACAACATCGATACTAGTTCAAACAGGGCATATTTCAGCTTACGACGCAACATGGTGAGACATACCATCCTATATTTTGGCAATATTTGCTAATTGTCATTATCTAGAAAGCCCTACAATTGTGGTTCCGCCTATTTACTTGAAGGAGCTCCAGAGTCTGCCTGATAACGTCCTGAGTGTTACTGAGGCTGTTAAGGAGGTGAGCAATATAAGCCAGTGACATCAGCAGAACAAAAGTCAGAGGAAAAGCTGATACATGCTGTATAGACCATGCATACTAAATATACTATGATGCAAGAAGGTGTTCAAGTACTCCCCAAAGTCGTAAAGCAGAGTCTTACCCCTGCATTGGGTATGAGCTATATTGTGTTTCCTACTTCCACCACCATGACGTTAGTATGCTGACATGAAACATAGCTCGGCTGAACCCCATCATTTCAGAAGAGGTGATTGAAGCTCTGAGGTCGGAATTTTCATCCTGCGATCAGTGGACCTCTATCAATATCAACCAGAAGCTCCTTCGCATTGTGGCAATAGTGTCTGGGCGTGTGTTGGTCGGCCCAGAGCTTTGCCACAGTGAACACTATTTAGACGCAGCCATCAATTACACGACCGAAGTAATGGCGGCAATGGAGGCAGTAGGTCGAGTGGCACCTTGGAAAAGACCCTTTCTTGGCAAAACATTACCGCAAGTGCAAGCACTAAGTGACCGTAAAGCCAAAGAAACATCCTTCCTGAAGCCTGTGATAGAGGCTCGTCAGCGTAATGCTGAGACGGACCGACCAGACGACATGCTACAGTGGCTACTCGACTCGAGGTCCCGAGGTGGTACTCATGACATAGCTGAGATAGCCGATTTGCAACTCTCTGCTTGTTTTGCAGCAATTCATACCACGACTATGACTCTCACCAATATTCTCTATAGCTTGGCCGTTATGCCGGAGATGATTGAGGAGTTACGCGATGAGATCACCACAGTCGTAAACAACTATGGTGGCAACTTCTCTAGTCAAGCTCTCCAGGCAATGAAGAAAGTCGACAGCTTTATGTTGGAGACTCATCGCTGTTATGCACCTTCTCTTGGTGAGGCTTGATTTCTCTGCAATCCCCATATCTTAGAGACGTATACCGCCACGAAACTTGCTAACTTACATACCTCTCACAGCGGCATTCCAACGCAAGGTCCTACAGCCTATAACTCTGCCGAACGGCCAACTCATCCCGGCTGGCGTAATGATTGAAGTGGCCGCTAAATCTATCATGTTTGACCCGGAAAGATTTCACGAGCCCGAAAAGTTCGATGGGCTGCGGTTTTACAAGATGCGTCAGCTGAAGAGTAGTCCTAACGCTAATCAGTTCGTCGGCGTCAGCAGCGACAATCTAGCTTTTGGGTATGGCCGACATGCATGCCCGGGCCGCTTCTTTGCTGCAAACGAAACCAAGATGATTCTCGCTCATATTATCCTTACTTATGATATACGCCCAGAGGAGGGTACGACGCAAAGATACTCGAATATAGAGTTTGCTAACTTCGTGAGTAAAATACTAAACCTAGTGATACTTATGGAATCATTTAAATATCCTAATTAGTTCTCATATAGTGCATCCCTGATACTACAAGAATGCTACTGTTTAAGAATCGTATAATTTGAGAAAATCAGTTGGATCCGAGGGAGGGTTGAAATGGAATTACTTGGCGTTTGTATAAATGTCGACTTGAGCTGAGTGTCCCTATCGATGTACAAATCAAAGAGGTCACGACTCGGGACAGCACGAGGCCCTAGCTACCACCAGGCGAAGCGTACTTGACTTCCAAAGGTATAGGTGGATCAATGGCGCTGATATATTGGGCATCTCTGGTCCGCCCTTTGACATCCGAAAAGTCTTTCACTTTTCTGGCTCTGGCGATCCTATATTTTGTCGGTTGAGGGCTCGCTATCTATTAGGATACTTAGTTTGTGTTACTTCAAGCCTTTCTCAAAATTACTCTTCTTGACCCTCAATCATTCGAGTAAACAGCAATTCTGAATTACTCCTTGATTTATCATAAACCCCTTTAGCTCAACACCAACTACCCATATCTCCTCGTCGTGAGTTTCTTAGTCGTTCTAGCTGTTTCAGTACATAAGTCTAACGCCTTTATAATAGTCTGCAGCTTTAACAGCTCCTTCCACTTCGTAAAGGGCACTAGATGCAACGAAACACTTCATCTTGGAGAAGCCTATAGTTCAACTTTTGTAATCCGAGTACTCCAGCCCGAAGAAAGCGGCCATGATGCTCAATGGTGCTCACGTATTTGCATGCTTGGCTATTTAAATGCCCATTTCTGGCATCATCACTGATTCCTTTGATTGCGAATTAGGAACCCTACTGCAGCCACTGTACTCATCACCATGATTGGTGCCCTTCTACGTGGTCAGGTTCTATATTTGACGCTGCGCTAGTGAATCAGTAACCCCAGAATCAAGCACCGCTCCAAACTATGTGCAGTCTTTTCTGTTGGATTGAGGCTGGACCTGCTAATATTTACGATCTTACACCTCTTAAGAATCGAGCAGTTATTTGTGTTCCTCACAGCGCCTCTTGCCACATAACAGTGTTCTGGCTACTGACATCACACCCGCAAGCTTGTAGGTCAGCGGATTCAAGGTCACCTCAGCGATTTGAACATGTCTTCATTTCCGCAGTGGCCATCGACCAAGAGACGAAGGTGAGAAGCAATATTTGCCTATGCGTGTTCAATGAATACAGTGCCGCTGTTGGTCTCTAGGTCGCTGACATGACTTCTGCACGCCAATTGTTTTGTAAAATACGCGTTGTCTTCTACCGCTCTTGCGTGGCAGCGTACGCCGTGGGCAAATCATGTAGCCAGTTTGCAGCAGTTTCTAGACAGCTTTCAGGGCTGGGAACGGATGGTGAGAGCAGTAAGACGTACAGTAGGGGGTCAAAAGTCTGACACCACTTTCCACTTTTGCGTCAATTGGCCCCAACCACCACGACGCGTACCCAAACTTCAAATGGGCACAATTCACCCAAATGGCATCCAATCGACGCAGTTTCGGAATAGAAATAAGCGAAAATCGTCAATTTAATCTTGGATTCAGTTTGGAGGCCAAGTCAGCGATTATGGCGATGCTGGACACGGGGATGTCTCTCCGGCACGTCGCACGCGAATTCAACACCACGCACACCACTGCCTTGCGAGTCAAACAACGCTGGCTTGCAATATCAACGCTTAAGAATAAGCCAAGAAAAGGACGTCCAGAGAGGCTCATAAGAGTCAAGAAAAGATATATCATGCGTCTTGCCAAAAAAGATCGCCAGATCACCTATGAAGTGCTTTGCGATACAGCACCAATGTGTATTTCGCGTCGAACGATGCGCCGTCTTTTCCGGACAAATTATGGATGCAAATGGAAAATTCTTTATCGCCCAAAGACCACAAAGGAAACTGCAAAGCTCAGGCTTGATCTTTCACGTACTTGGGTCAATAGAGTCGAAGAATTGAAGGAGATACGGGAGTTAGAAGTTCAGCACCCAATCTAGGGTACTGATGCGACTAGGTGATGTTTTCCGATGAAGTTTCAGAATTTCAGCAACAACCCTGATGTCTATATATTTTGAGAAGCATATGAGAAGTATCAGAAAGAATGGGTGAATCTGGCAGACCATGTCAAACCTACCATTTCGTTGATGTTCTGGGCGGCAATCTGGAAAACAGGGCGTACATCTATAATCTTGATGCGACGCGATTCTAACAGCTCTCAGGGTGGCTATACGGCACAGAGCTATCGCGAAGCTCTTCAGGAGGGTCTTCTGCCTCATTATAATGGCATATAGCGATTCCAGCAGGATAACGCCCGTATACATACTGCTGTAGCTACTCAAAGTTGGCTGCAGGCCCATGGAATAGAGTATAATGACTCTGCCGCCGCATTCCCCGGATCTTAACCCGATTGAACACGTATGGCGAATATTGAAGTCAAAAATACGGAATTTACTCCCTTATCTCAAGGATTCGAAGAATAATATCGAAGATCGGGCAGAATTCTAGCTGTGCATCCGTCGGGCGTGGGATGACCTTGATCAGGCCCGAATTCGGGGTCTGATTGAGTCACTTGACCGCCGACTACGAGTTGCGATTCTAGCGCAAGGTTGGTATATATATTGTATTAAAGCCTGAGTTTCGTGCTATCCAATGGTATATATCACTTTTAAATTAAATGCGATTTGGTAAAGTTGTGGCTGTTCAAAGATGCATATACATATCCGGGTTGAAGGTGGTGGGGGTGGGTGGTGTCAAACTTTTGACCCCCTACTGTACCATAGGTAAACGCATATTTTGTATATCCCCACTTCTCAACCGCCTTGGACGTCAGTCGCAATGTCTACAAACGCCATTCAAACGACCAGTTATTGTAAAATGAGATCATCATATTATGCACTCTGTATTATTATAGCTAACCAAAAATGAGACGTAGCTCAGTAGTAGGGTGTTATGATGGACCGCGTTCGGGAACTTGCCAGTTCCCGAACGCAATTCGAGCAACCGCCTCGTTTCCTCAATCGTGACCATGTATTCTGAGCCATAGCGTGAATTGCATAATCTAGCTCATTTTATGACTTGAAGCTATGCTTGCAAATTGTCGGAACTTTATCGTGCGACAGGTGTATTCCGAACACGCATCGGTACAGGCACGAGTGATTTATAGATTGCTATTAGCGTCAAAGCAGGATCTAGAGTAGATATGGCGACTTCCAAATATCTCCCATCATAGTCTATTCGTGTTGATTGACTTCACACGGACTCGAAAAGGTCACCTAATAACGCAAGGACCTCAATGCTGACTCCCACGTTACAGTGTGTGGTGCCCCGTTCCTGACTTCCTGGCCCAATTGCACACCAGTCTGGTTAGTTCGAGAGACCGGGCCTGAAGCACCCATACAAAGTACTTGGCGGCGGGGCATTAAAGAGTTCTGGGAGTATTAAGCGCCACGTGGTGGAGAGAAATTACGTGCGTCTCTGCCCAAACGCTATCCTCCTAGAACAGGACAAAGATGCAGCAGCGTGTTCGATCTATAGCGATAGAGACATGAAATCAACAGCGAATCTATTAGTTCATCTAATCATGCGGCTGTCTTGGTCATTGGGTTTCTGCTTCTCTACAACCAAGATCCATCACGAAGTTGGTTTACCGCCGTCTTTGCTTCTACCCCCAGTCGCTAGCGGGGTTTTATTTCGCTTTTGCTCTACAACTAGCAGTATCTCCACTCAAATCTCGGAGATCGTGGTCATACTCGTATCCGGTAAGTTCAACGGAAAAAGGGATGAAGACCGGACGCTCTTGTCCGATTTGAGATATAAGGATGCGATCATCGCGTCCGTGAACACGTACCCTCAGACCTCGCTATAAATGCACTGAACCCGATAGCTTCCGAAGTGAGATAAAGGGGTTGCGCCTAAATCCAAGAGGAAGCTCAAAAAGGCATCCGTCCGTTTCCCCACTGAGTAGCTAGCACCTAGCGGGAGGCTATATGCCAGCTAAGGACCCGACCAAGAGTTTCCGTAGAGACGACGCCATGACCCCTCGAAGTCTTAGCGGCTGGATCCCACTGAGCTTTGACCTCGACAAAGCTGACCATGATTTACCTTTTGTCAAAGGAGCCTATGCACCTGCAGCAGGGCAGTGGATAAAAGCCGGCTTCTACCTACGTCCAGGTCTGGGGAGGAAAAAGAAAAAGAAGGCGGACCTCGAAGTATTGTCCATTCAGTATTCTTCCAAGGTTGAGGTCAGAGATCTTCACCTTTCGAACGGCTACACTAGCTCTCTGTGATCGATATTCCTTCGAAATGAGACTCACTTCCATTGTGTGGCCGCTTTTGTGCGCTAGCCATTACGCAGCAGCGGCTCCCTACTCTTTTGAAAACCAGCCTACGCCAACACTGGTTGATCGGTCACTGCTCAAAGGGTTCAGAAAGTTTCTAGGAGGCATTGCAGGTGTTGTGTTTGATGATACTGTAGGAGGTCTGCTGCAGCAGGTTGAGACTGCTGTTAATGCAGGAGACAGGGATGGTTTGCTCAATGCTATGCAAAACCTGAAGCCAACCGCATCACCCACAAATGTCGAAGAAGCCTCATCCGCAATCAGGGCAGCAGCAACGGAGCGTCCGTCAAGTTTATTTGAGTTCAACTCAAAACTTGTGGCAAACGGCATCATTTTTGGAACCATGGCAGAGATCTTGGGCTATACCAAAGACTTGAGGACTGGAGAAAACAGCAATCAAAACGTGTAAGTCGGTACAATGTCACAGATAATATACTACCACTTCGTCTCGACTAAGAGTTGGGCATTTCAGGAATCCAGATCCACCAAGAAATGTCTATCCGAAAGCTGCATCCTGCGACGCACCGTATAGCATTCCTGAGAGTATGCTTCGATCCGCAATCTACATTCCAAAGACCTTTACCTTTGGACAAAAATCACCCGTGATCCTTCTTCCAGGCACTGGTGTCACGGGATATCTTTCTTTCGTTGGAAGTTTTATACCGCTACTAACGGGCACCGATTGGGCTGACCCAGTCTGGGTCAATGTTCCGGGCGACATGTTGGATGATGTACAGACAAACGCTGAATATGCAGCATACGCCATGAACTACATCGCCTCGCTCACCAAAAGAAATGTCGCCGTCATTGGATGGTCCCAAGGCAACCTGATTGCACAATGGGCCTTCAAGTACTGGCCCTCGACTCGCAAAATCACTACCGATCATGTTGCAGTCAGCGCCAACTACAATGGATCCGCTTCCTCGGGTTTCTCGAGCGCAATAGCTGCTACCAAAAAGCCAAGCGTTTTACAGCAGCAAGCTGAAAGCAAGTTCATCGCGCGTCTGCGCTCTGACGGCGGAGACTCTGCCTACGTTCCTACCACGAGTATCTACACAGGCAACTATGATCAAATTGTACAGCCGCAAAGCGGAAGTGGTGCTTCTGCATACTTGCTCGACTCTCGCAGAGTAGGTGTCAGCAACACGGAAGTGCAGTCTGCGTGCTCTGGCCAAACTGCGGGCGGCTTTTACACGCATGAAGGCGTTCTGGCCAACCCACTTACTTTTGCGCTGGCGAAAGATGCAATTATAAACCATGGACCTGGCCAGGTGTCTCGAATTCGTGCGAGAGAAGTTTGCAGCACATACTTGACACCTGGGCTTGGCCTGAAGGAGTTTCTGAAAACTGAGAACGCAATGTTGATAGCTGGGTCGACAATTCTATTCGACCAACTTCAGACAGATGGGGAACCGGCAATCAAGGATTATGCCAATCGAGATACACTGTCGTGCTGAACTTCAGCTTAAAATATGTTAAAGTACATAATGCCCATAACTATACCAAATTCTTCTATGTTGATAGCATTACCACATAACTACAAGTATGGCTTTTCTTAACGTTTTCGGATCTTGTCAAGTGACAACCTGATATGTGCCCCCCCCTCCCCCAAAAATTGTCATTCACAAAAGGCCTAGGGCATCACAGAAGCTTGGCTGCGAAATGTATTTTTAAAGAAAGAAATCATGAAACTCGAAAAAAAAAAATAATGTGTCAAGTCTACACAACTTCTTCATGTCCAACTCTATGCCCTGTCACCAGCAACGGAATGGAAAGAGCACTATAGGGCTGAGAAAGATTATGAAGACAAGAACGATCATGCACAAAGACGTAAGTGCTCTTTCTACTACAAAAAGAAGGCCATGTTCTTTTTCTATTTTGCGGGTGAGTTGAGTCACTGATAATGGAACCTTAGACCTCAAATGCTCCAGCAACACGGCCTCACTACTCAGACACAACGCACTCAATCTACCACTAGTACCCGAGCAGCCCTAATACAGGAAATGTCTTCCTACAGTCAGAAGCTTGATCAGAATTTCCAGCCTAGGTAAGCCATGTTGCCTTACGCGCTATATAAGTTGATTTTGTGGTCGATGTGTAATTTCACAGTGCAATAGGTCATGTTTCATCTGAAATAACTTGTCTTTAGGCTATGTGAAGGCATGCGATAGCTGTCTTATGCGTAGACCATCCATATCAAACTCACTCCTTCAACATCTTGCACGCGACATGATTGATGAAATGATTGGGCTGCGTTGTTCTAGGTTCAGGTGAAAATGGCCGAACCAACCTGCTGGGTGTAACAGGTATAAATCGGGGTAGTAGGAAGCACTGTAACAACAGCTCCTCCGTTGGCGGTGGAGCAATCACTGTTGCTGAAGATTTGCACTGTTTCGAGGTTTGTCAGTCTTTACAATCTCAGTAACTCTCCATCTAGGGTTACGTACAGGGTCGTGGGGTGCCATCGATTGTCCTCAGCCTGAAGCTGGGATACGTCGTAACCGGGTTAGGTTGCAGGCAGGTGCCGTCAGTGCTGGCAATGTCGGTGAAAACCTGACCAGTGATCAAAGTGCCTTCGCAGTTGGGCTCAGTGTAGTGCTGGATATGGAAGAAGCCTTGGTATTGACGCTCCTCAAGGGCAGGGCTGGGGGCAGCGACTGTGCCAGAGATGGCAAAGGCAAGAGCCAGAAGACCGGTGGTGAACTGCATGTTGTATGAATGGTTTGGCGAAGGTATGAAGGTGGATTTTGTTTGTTGGTGTTGGTTGTGATTCTAGCTTAGGCTTGGGCGGATGAAAGACCTTTATATACTTGACTTGCTCGGCCACATGTCCTTGTGTCTGGCGACATCATCGGCAAACTGAACACGGGATTTATCCCTTCGAGTCTAGTCTCAAAACCGCTTTCTCAAAAGCAAGAGACTCGGTGAGCTAGCCTTCTCTGTCCGGAGGTGCAGCATAAGTCTGACTAGGGTCAGTAAGGGTAGAGGTATTGGCGAGAATTGGCAAAGTCTTAGAGCTGCGCCGTAGGCTAGTCATGACCCATAAGCGACGTACAGAGTAGGATACTGATCCTAGCAGGATGGAGAGGCCAAAATGTCGGTGTGTACAGTCCAATGCGTAGGCGCGATTTGGAATTGTAGACACACAGTCCATAAAGCCAGGCAGAAGATGGCAGCAAGGGTATAGCAACTGGACAGGCGATTTAACATGAGGATCTTCTGCGCAACATGGAGGTGTTGGTTGCTCCAGTCTATGCCAAAGTCTCAATGTAGCCTTTTTGACAGAACTACGTTCGGTCTTGGTTTTGTTTACAATCTTATTCTATGATCAATGATGCCTTGTCATCATATCCTCATTCCTTCGACGTATGGCTTGATTGGCCCAAAACGCGAGTTCCACTTGCGATCCTGATCTGGGATTCTACGTCTGCGGCAAGCAGCCAGCAGGGTACGGTACGGACCGTATAATACTTGGCGCGGGATCCACGGTGCAGGGTCGCGCATACAACCCCCGCTGTGTCGGAGAATACACCCGCTCATCCGCTACAAGCGACGCGGGGGTCTTCGCTTGCCAGCAGACGGTCATATTGAACTTTGCTCGTAATATTGAGTTCTTCCGCGGGCAGTCACCCACATGTATGATAGCGCCTAGCCTCTGAAAGTCAAGAGTCTGCTTTCCAGCATTCAACTAGAAGCTCGTGGCTCCCTATTTCTGTTCGCCCCTGAATGCCGGACTTCGGCCATCCTTTCGCATTCGTGAACCGAATTGGTACAGTCAGGCCAAGTACTTTGGTGTGGTCTGTCGCCGCATACTACTAGATTAGTAGATTTACACGAAATTACCTGAGGCCCACTGTAGGTAGAAACGCACTCAATCGGATCCTTTGCAGACTGCGTCGCATGGTAGTGGGGAACAAAGGCTGTTGTCGGTCAAGCGAGGCTGACACAGTCGACAGGGCATTTGCTCCAAGCTTTTGGAGGTGCCTTTTTCGCCGAATTGCTCCAGCCGATTGACCACATCATCAACAAACCAGCAGTGCCTGCGTGTCGGTTCCAGATGTACGAAGCAGACCTCGTTGGCAAGTAGGTGAGACTCAAGAGTTATCGCTGAACAAATAAACGTCCGTAATAGCAGTCAATTGAGTTGTTCCCGCCCCATCTGGAAATGATAACTTTCCCTATACCTTGCGCTCACATCAGTTGATCATGTTTTCTTTCATCTCAAGTCTACAGTCTTTGTGTTTAGGCCAGGAGTTTCAGGAGAGCCTTCCCTTCGCAACGCGATTGCATAAGTAAACTTGTGCATACTCACTCAAACACCACGATATGTTGGCACGGGAAAGTGTGTAGGGATTTCTCACAATCAATAGAGATTTGCCGGTCGATCAGCCATTCCACAGGCGAAATATACCCGTGCTAATTCGATCTCTACACTAGTCGTATATGGTACCGTTATCTTGCTGAAGCATAAGGAGACCATGGCTGCCCGAGCCTCAATGGCTTGATAATTGCACTAGGCCTTGGGACTACCTCAAATGAACTTCCCGGGCCGAACCGCTCGGGAGCTAGAATCGACCAAGCTGCTTGAATCCGGCTTTGATTGAGACACCATGCATTTCTCATCAACAGAGATTTAATGATATACTCCGAAATTGATCACCAAGCTGCATATTGTAAATCTTGAGGAATGTGAGGGATAAAACAAGGCAAAAGCCCTGATGCCTGTCAATTTTAGGGATGAACTTCCTGACCACCGCTTTTGCCTAGCTGCCCCGCCTTGAGTGGCTGATGCAGATCGAGGAGCCGATACCGCAGGTCTATATAGAGAAAATCCCATGCTCTGATCAGGTGACCCCTCACCCCCTAACAAGCATTAGGTAACCTTCCTATATGCAAAATGAAGCTATCACCACCTTCCACATAGGTGCCAAAATATAGAAGAAGAAGAAAATAATAGACCTCTGGATTTTGCCTTCTAGTCCCTAGGATCAAGGATGGGTCGCAACCTCTTGCCATTGCCATATGCCCAGCAGCCTAGGGCGGCTTCGGCTATATTGAACATAGAGTAGATTAAGGAGAAATTGAATTCTTGAGATACAATAATAACTTCAAGCGGCTTTAGACGGCACATAATACATTAGGTCAGGTGTGTATTCTACCTGTGTGCAGGATTTTCTCATACAAATCTGCGGTATCGGACCTTTCCTAGGACGGACCACAGATCAGCCACAGGGGTTGGGCAGCTAGGCAAAAGCGGTGGTCAGGAAGTTCCTCCCCAATTTTGTCTCCGTCGTCAACACACCTGAGTTCTGTGGTTTGCCACTGCTCTTGAGTACGAACGTGGGTCGAAAAGTACGCCTGCGGCTCCGCGGGCTGATGTGAGCTTGGTGAGCTCCTTTCAGCGATCTGCATGGCAGCCTAAATTCAATCCCTGGATATGCTTGGCCAAGAACGCGGAGTGGTGATCCGACGTATCCGTACGGAGTACCTTACGTTTGTAATCCACAAAAACGGCCGGCATCATAGCATGTTTTCTCTAAGCGAGGTGGGGACCCCTGCATATCCACTCACTCAGGCAGTGTAACATATTCCGTACGTAGGAGTCTGTACTTTAGGTCGAATTAGATAAATGTTAGGAGAGTTGGGCTTCTTGTGCTTTTTACTGGATGAAATGATTCGCTAGTACTATCTATCAATAATGGTTTGGTGTGATATAATCTGTCCCCGTGGCCGCTTGGTAACAAGCATGGTCTTAGGTGAGAGACTAGCGCTGATGAATCGTGTTGCAGCAATGCTGCGCTGAGCACTCGTCTTACGCGTTCTCGCGCGGAGGATCAACTATAAAGCTTCCATACTTGTATGACAGGCTCATTCTAGCTCTGCCCAAGAATGCACACTGACAGCTCCTGCCTTAATTCCCAACTATGGCCATGGTCCAGAGGCTTAGGACAAGCAGGCTTAGGACTATGCTACGCCTGCCGGTCCAGTTGGCCTCTCTCTCATTCGTCTTCTTGCCTTGGCTGACTCAATCCGACCGTTTCCAAAGGCAACGATGAACCTGGGTGATAGATGGGGAACTAGGAGTCTGACGTCTGCGAATCAAAAATGACAGAGCCATGTTCAACTACAGCAGCGGCTTGATGACATATACAGCCAAACTCAAAGACATGCTTGCCACTCCATCAAATTTTCATTGGTAGCTTTTTGAGACATATGTGTTTTGATACTCAGGACCCTTTACCTAGAATTGCACTAAAGCGTCAGTCAAGCGTGCTGTAGAACCTGGTCTTCACGGTCATCGAGGGTCATCATGAATCTATCTCTATATGTGCAATGACTCGTAGAAAGAGGCTGGCGCTACTGTCGTGCAAGTGAAGCATGAAGGTTTGCCTATGACACAGGAATCCTTTTTACTCCAATGTATCCAACGGGGTATAGGGTAGGTAAGAAAACGAAGAGCTGGAGTGTAAAAATCATATTGTTCCCAAACTTTAGGTAGAAAGACAGCTCTCGTCAATAAATATAGATCTAAGACCATTATGAGCTGCGGGATCCATTTTTAAGCGGCGTCAGCTGTTTATAGCTCTTAGTCTGACTCTTCTACTGTTATTATCATGCTAAATCAGCATGCGTGGTCGCACTTACTTCTGGAGTAGTCATAGAGGCAGATTATGTGGCCACGGCAGAAGTTCTATGCCAGCAGGTACAGTGTCCATAGAGGCTTTGGTGTAAGGAAAAACAGTGCTACTTTGAGGAAATCAATTGGGACATCCACTATCCTGGGGTTAATAAAAGCATTTCATCGAAAGGCTTGTCTACAAGTACGCAAGTCAAAGGACTACAATTTAGCCCACCAAAGTGAGTGAAACTGCATTTCCCAACTTGGGGATGTTATCATATGTAGACTTCATATGACTGCGTATCTTTCACGATCAGTTGAGTCGAATCTGCAAAGCAGTGTCCATCTATGGTCATCAGTATTCCCAGCAACAAATTTATTTGAGTTGAGAGTTTGGAACCTCTACATTAGGCATTGTCTCTTTGTCCAAACTAATTGCTAGATTTCAGTCCAGATCAAATCTCCTCAAGAAGCATATCTCTTAGGGTGTTCATTAACGAATAACCTACATGACGGTCCCTACCCTCAACGATTTCAGAGCCGCCACTGCGAATGATTGTAAAATGTTGCTTGGTGGTGTGGCATCGAGTTCGGGTTAGACAAAAGGTGTCCACTAGTCCCGGGATGTGATCATTTATGCCATATATATTTCCATTCGCTGATGATGTGTATAGGTTATTGACCAAGGGACTCGCCACTGACAGACACTTAGGCCCTAATCAGGGAGAGCGTTTGAAGATATTAGACCCTAGAGCCCCGGTATATGCAGGATTGAAGGTATCGAATGGATAGTTTGACTCAAGCAGTTTGGAGTGTTTGTCTTCATTCAACCTCAAATCAATCAATCCTTCTACTCTAGGAAGCTCTGGTCCTACTGTAGGCATTCCGGATGATGGCGGATTGTGGCGTGCTAGTCGTTACATTGATTATTAGTCTATGCTAGCAAGCATAAGGTTTATGCTTTTAAGCTGGTCTAATGGCTTCAAACACTCTTCCTGATCAGGGCTTTGGTTGACTTCAGAGAGCAGTTAATTGCCATGAACTTTAGATAAGCTCATCTTACAAACCATTAGACCGACTGCTTGAACAAACTATCAATTGAACAACCAGAAACTCTCACTGGCCGTGGAATAAACCAGTAGAAATTGAGCATATCATGAGCGTTGCTCATATCGAGCCCCTTTAGCCTGATAAAAGCCCACTACCTTTTGGGCTCTTTTGCAGGATGTTCCGAACAACTGATGTGCTCACCCAGTCATGGCTCCAAAGCTCTCCGGACTTCTATGGCCAGTACTGATAATGCTCAATTCGAAGACTTGGACTGACCGGCGGTGTCAAGCCGTCTGGGCTCACAAGCAGTAGCGATTTCGATGCAATCATAGTTATGCTGGCTAATTCTGCAGATGACTCGTTTGATGCATATTCATCGATGCGCACTTATATCGGCTTGAGCTTTATTTGGCGTGGCCGGCTTTTCTCGTCTTTCTTATCTTGTTTGTCGGTAAATCATCTTGTTTCTTCTTGGCAGTCTTTCTGGTGTAGAACCAAAGAACCGTGTTCTGGGATGACTTGAAGACCTGGGGTTATCATTTCCAGATCAAAGGCAGCTCTACATTCACCCTAGTGAATTGAATGAAGCCACGAGGAAGTTGATAGCTGTGGTCGTCGAAAAACTCGCCTTTCCTCTGCTGTATTAACCGAGGGCATTGCCGAAGGTACTGTTTCAGTAGAGCGGCTGTTTTCCGTCTATGATAGAATTCTAGTGTGGAAAAACACAAAGCTTCCAGTTTTAAAGAAACTCCGAAATCTTCATTCTATTACTCCGGCCAATGCGTGTTATTAGTAGACATTTATTAACACATCCGTAAAATCAGGTCTGCAGGCTTATTCATCGCTCTTTGCTATACGTATGAGGCAAGGATAGGCGGTATTTCTCCTTTAAAACGACGACCAGGCCTCAGTGCAGATCACAACTCAAAAAGGTGCTGGTTCAGCCAGCAGTCCTTCCATATCAGCTCCATGCTTACCCAACACGCAGCACATAAAAATCGGTTTCTGCAGTGATGAGGCGTGGAAAGGTCGCATTGCAGCGGTGAGCATGTGGCTTGGCCCTACGCGATAGCCGGTCGACCAGCTTCACCTTACCGCCAATTTGGCAGGTCTGCATAACGCCTTTTCCCAACGGTTCGAGGTAGTCTCATCCCTGATGCCGTATTCAAACGAGGTTTCTGTCATCACAGAATGTGTAATGACGTCAATGCAACTCTGTCTTCCTCTGCAGCCCTATCAATGAAAGCGTGGGTTGGAGGGAGTGATGTGCTGTAACTCGTATTCATCGTATATCGTATCCGCTCGTTCGTATGCCTAAACCAGCATGATGTATCTGACTTGGGGTGTTTGCCGTGGAAGTCGGGAGAGATGAACTAGGCCGAAGTGTCCGAAGCAGTTGTCTTGGTTTCGTAGATCGCAAGAAAAGCGACGATCGGGCATGCGAGATAGCCTACTTTCAATCTTTTGAGCCATCCAGCGACGAGCCTTGCGCAAGAAGGAGGGAGACTTGTCAGCGATGACGAGTATATAGACAGATGACACTCGCCATGCACGCATGTTTCTGGTAATTGCAGGGTCCTTGAGGCTCCCGGTGGCCGCGATCGGATCATGCTTAAACTGAGAAGATATCTGATTGGACCGGAGACTAAACAAGGCTGGCCATGGCGGTGTCGTCAGAAATGGGCGAAGTCACGGCATCCGTCCCGCACCTGCATGATTCCCTAGTACCGATGGGGTTACAATGGACGCCAGGCGTTTGCAACAGGAACGGGAGAGAGTGATTGACAAGTTACAACCCCGAACCGGGAGTACCATTCGGTCGATGAGATGGTTGAACGTGTGAGGAGGGGAAACGAGTGAGGTAGGCAGCGGGAGTGGTGCCGCTGGACACGTAAACGGTGTGGCTGCTCCAGTAGCCACAGACGGTCCAATCGCAGTTCACATGAAGAAAATGCAAGGCATGGCATGCCTCTACCTGGCTTTCAGCCCAACGGCCTTGCTGCGACAAGGTCCGGGGCGATCACGCGATGGCTGTCAATTGGACCGCGGAGGGCGGCATAATAGCATGAGGGTGACTCGTCACGCTGCCATCACGTAGGGCTTGATTGGCGGAGAAGATGCGGCAGAGGACAAACATTGGGACCCGCGGTCGAGGCCATGTCGATGCGACTCGGCATGCAGAAGCGACAGGCAGCCTGTCCAAGAGGACTGGCCGACCGGTTTCATGTCGGACCGCGCCAAGGCTTGGAGACACAGAAGTGGTCTTGGGCAAGTTCGATTTCGATTGCGCTCGGCGGTGACTGTTTTCGTCATGTTGCAGGTTGCAGGCGGCATCGGCAGCATGGGCGACATTGCCCCATCCTTGACAGATCCTGCGGCTTTTGCATGGCTGCCATGCCGGCTCCATCGGGGAAACTGCTCACTCTTGATTACCCTGGCCAGTTGAAGGTGGCTCTAACCCTGTGTCGTATCCGACTGCGAATGACAAGGCCCAGCATAGTCCAGCCTTACCCCGCGTGGAAAATAATGCAACATGGCAAGGCCTAAACAGCCGAGCGGAAATGCACAATGGAGTCCGTGCTGCGGGAGCTGAACTGTACAGATTCCGGAGGGGTTCGGCCAGAATTCCGCACAGGCACTCAGTACACACGCGCTTCAATGGGCAAGCCAATGGATG
The DNA here is from genome assembly GCA_000732775.1 of Stachybotrys chlorohalonatus IBT 40285. NCBI lineage: Eukaryota > Fungi > Ascomycota > Sordariomycetes > Hypocreales > Stachybotryaceae > Stachybotrys > Stachybotrys chlorohalonatus. Next base: position 44,615 of record KL659658.1, on the reverse strand, counting down.
GGCTGAAGGCCGAGGAGGATTTGCACCTATAGCATGTTGAACTATTCCACACAGGCTCTTGACCGGGGTCAATGATTATGGCGATCTTTGGAAAATGTACTTTGGTGTTCAGGGCCTTGATAACATGAAATGACGTGAAAAAGAAAGCCAAGGCCAGGCTATTTTGGGGTCAGCATGTAAGCCGTCTAAGTACCGGACAAGCCCAATCAGTTCCTGGGTGAAGGAGATCGAACAACCTAGGATCCCCAGCTCGTAGCATGCCACCTTAAAAGCGCGGAGGCATCGGCAGTGGAGTGGAGCAGGTACGTATACATCATAAGGTAGATAGGCAGGCCTCGTACAAGACCGCGTTGGATATACTCGAGCGCGCGCGCATACATCTAGGTGGTCTCCTCTTATCTTTGCGCCTCCGTCCCCTTTTTCTCCCTTGGCCCGTTGCATCCATCTGCGCTGCTCTTGGCCGAGCGTTCTAGGCCGAGTGGGTTACAATACGACCCTTATAAGTGGAAGGGATTGTCCTGAAGCTGCTACCTCGAAAGTAGATACTTTCTTTCCCCCCATCTTCCAGCATCATGGCTGCCGCTCAGACTGGTTGCACGCCTAGCCCAAGTCGGCTGTCACCTCCACGCCCTAGCCGACAGCAGCCGGGGCGGGCATGTGAGGAGTGTCGCCGGAAGAAGTTAAGGTGTGACCGTCAGCAACCTCAGTGCGGCTACTGCGAGGACAACGGTGTTGAGTGCGACTTTGTAGCGCCCCCGCGTCCCAGAGGGCCCAAGAGAGGTCACATGAAGCTGCTACACAGCAAGATCGGTAATACCACCGGACCCCTGTTTTGACTCATGCTACCATATGTCCTAACCACATCGACCAACAAACAGCTACACTCGAGAAGCGCATCATTCAGTTGAATGGCGGAGGCCCGTGTCCAGATGAGGGTCCATTCGACCTTCAGGATTGGCCGGCGCAAACAATCGGGCCTCTCGACAATCTTGACCCCTGCTTGTTCTCCGCTATGTCGGACAACGCCATGGTTGGACCCGTACTACCGGCTCCGACTATGGGGCTTTCACCACCGGAATCAGTCACCAAGGATGGACTAGTCATGGGGGCCCCTCCACCTTCTTTATCGATGTCATATTCTCCCGAACTTCAGATATCCACTCTGATGAGGGCTGATTTGTGCGTGACATCCCATTCCCTGTCCCTCGACTCCCTCTGTTCACCACGACCTGCAAACTGACACGCAGCACAATCTCAGGGACCAACTCTTTTTCGACCGCGCCTACGCATCCGTCCCCATTCTCCACCCTCGGAGATACGCAAATTGGGCAAGCAAGCTCCCTTCGAACATCCTTCTTTCTCAGCAGTGCTTGCAATATGCCATCTGGACGCTTGCATCTGCTCTGACGGCGCAGTTTGAACACATTCGGGAACCGCTTTACAACGAGACAAGGAAGATGCTGGAGATTCTGGAGGCAAACAACGACAATGCCGGCAGCGAGTGTATCGAGCACGCTCAAGCCTGGATACTTGTCACCATTTACGAGCTGATGCGGGTTCAGTATCGGCGTGGCTGGATGAGCGCGGGCCGTGCGTTTCGATTGGTACAGCTGATGCGTCTCAACGAGATTGACTACTCCTCTGGCATGGACGAAGGAAAAGATTTGATTGAGATGGAAGAAAAGCGAAGGACCTTTTGGGTCGCTTACCTGCTGGATCGCTTCATTAACATGCACAACGGCTGGCCATTGACCCTGAGTGATGAGGGTGTCTGCACAAGGCTTCCATGTCTGGAGGATGACTTCCAAAGCGGCCAAGAAACCGTGACTGACTTTCTGTCCGAAGCTATTGCTTCAGGAAGTCAGGTTGGCAGCTTCTCCCCGCTTGCCGAAACCGTTATTCTCGCGACAATCTGTGGCCGCATCATGTCCCATCAGCAGCGGTCGACCGTCGAGCGAACGTACGGTGGCGCCCCGCAGCAATTCTGGGAGCGTCATCAACGGCTGGAAACTATTCTGTCGCAGCGAATCCAAGCACTTTCCCTCAAGGCTCCGCCGTCTGACTTGGCGTTTGTCGATCCTGTGCTCCTGTTCACTGACATGATGGCCCAAGCAGCAGTACTGTTTTTGGACAAGATCATGCAGACCTCCACATTCGAGAGAGATGGGAACGAAATTCCCATCGATAAATACGAGGCACAGCTGGTTTCAGCCGCACACAAGATTGTAATCCAGGCCAAGATGGTTCAGTCGCTCAGCTTTTTCAAGGTATGCCGCGAAGGATCCGTGCTTACCATGTCATTCTTATTACAAGCATCCGGACTCGTATGTCAACAAAGTCATTCTTGCAATTAACAAGACAATAGATCCATCCATTTACGCCAATCCCGCTATTCCATGCCGCCGAGTTCCTATTGCCTCGCACAGAAGTTGATTCATCATGTGCGACTTGGCTTCAAGATATTCTGGAGACACTGCAAGGTTTGCAAAGTGTGAACAATCTGGCGCAAAAGTACCTGGTCTACATAGAATCGCAGAGAGCGATAAGAAGACAGGCAGCAAACATCAATGTTTCAAATGACACGTGGAATTGGGACCTAGATCATTTAGATATAACTATTTAATCTATTCTCAGGTCAAATCTAATAATCACGTCCGCCGCTACCACGTGGCAACTTCCTTATGCTGCTATCACGTTCGCATATTTAGTGAAAGAGTGCATCAGGATTCCGGCTACGGCGTTCCGGCAACCCAAGCATTCAAGCATAGCCCTTCTAAACATGTCCATGGAGTGAAGAATGTGAGAGCCTAACACTGGTATACAAGATCATTTTCATCCATAGGGATCGAGACGGTCGACAAAAGAGTCTACGGCAATTGAGTTCTTGCTGGGCGTAGCCGTAATAGCCGCAATCCGAGTCGCTGAAATTCACACAAAATATTGGATGGGTGCACATCCGCGAGGAATCACAAGAATATTTTGCCGGCTGTGATTGATTGAGAAGAAGACAGCGATTGAAATCGTCCCTTGAGGACTGGTGTGCTTGAATTAATTAGCCGTCATGTCTGCTGCGTCGAATAGCCTATGACCTGGATAAAATCTATTGCTAGCCCATTTAATGTACAAGAAGCCAAGAGCGGCACATATATCCTCAATCCACAGCTCGAGTTCAAGCCCTTTCCTGCTCAGTTGGCTCAGCGACCGGTCTCTCCTGCTTCAGACCCGTTTTAGCAACCGTATGCTCCTTGGTAAGGATATGGCTGCCGATGAAAACGCTGATTACCATACCCAGCGCCGCAAATGCGACGTACATGATCCACATCACCCTGATGCTCTCATAGAAAGCATTACGCGCGATCTGAAGCTGATCATCGGGGAGCTGAGCCAATATTCCAACACTTGTGGCGGCTGATGAACCCGTCAACCCGCGTGCCACGTCCTCAGGCAAGGACGCTCTGAGGTATGAGTAACGCCTCTCCATTTCGTTCTGGAAGATGACACCGCCGATGACCACAGATATGCTGGTGCTCAGAACACGAGTGAAAAAGAATGTGGCGGTTGCTGTGGCGATGTCGGGTGGTTTCACCATGGCCTGGAGGGCCACGAGAGGGGAATTGAGGTTCTGGCCGACCCCGAAACCGGCCACGAGCTGATACAAAACAATCCTTGGCCATGAAGGCGAAGAAGGCAAATCGATGAACAGTCCAAATCCCAAGGTCATGACGCTGATACCGAACCAGACTGTGGGTAGGTACTTGCCTGTCTTCTTTATGAAGAGGCCGGTGGCATAAGACGTTACCGAGAACGAAACAGCATATGGCAACAGGTAGACGCCTGATAGAAGAGGAGACGCGCCCAAGACGGCTTGGAAATAAAGCGGCAGGTAGTAGGAGCCAGCGATGAAGACGTAGCCGTGGCAAAAGCACACACCGAGAGCGGCAGAGTTCGAAATATGCTTAAAGATGCGGAGCGGCATGATGGGGTTCTTGGTAAATTTCCATTCCACCAGAACGAAAAGAACCGCGGAGAACAAACCGAAGACGATGAGGCAAACGACGGTTGCAGAGCTCCAAGAGAAAGACACACCACCCAGGTCAAGGCCCAAAAGGAGCATCAGTGTACCACCGACGATTGCTATCGTTCCCAGCCAATCGACCGCTTTCAGTCCGTCCCACATGGGAGTCTTGGGGTTGTCGAGATGGAGCATGAAATACAGGACGATGAAGACGACACCGGTAATTGGTACTTTTGACACAGTCTCATTAGCTACAAAATCTGGGTTTTGGCCGAAAGAGATTACTCACAATTGATGTAAAAGCACCACCGCCAGCTGACCCTGGCTGTGAATACACCACCGAGGACAGGCCCGATAGCAGAGGCAAGTGCCCAGACAATGGCCACGTAGCCGAGATATTTGCCACGGTCGCGCATGCTGACTAGCTCGCTGATGCAAATGTTGACGAGCACAACGAGGCCGCCGCCACCCACGCCTTGGATGGCGCGGGCGGCCACAAGCATGGCAATGTTGACACTCGTTGCAGCGAGTGTGCTGCCTACGAAGAAAATGGCGGCAGCCAGCAAGACGATTGGTTTGCGGCCCCAGATGTCCGATATCTTACCCCACGAGGGTGTAAACGCGGCGCTGGTAAGCAGGTAGGCAGACCCTATCCACAAGTAGCCTGCTCCAGAGTTGAGGTCGGCTGCAATTGTGGGCAATGCCGTCGTCACGATGGTGATGTCGAGCGCGGCCAAGAAAAGCGCAGCACATAGCGACACGACGATGATGGCCTTTTGCCATTTGCCACGTTGCGGCGCGGTGTCTGACGGCGGCGCGGGTGCGCTTGTTTGCTGGGGCACGTCGTCCTTCTGGTCTTGGAGGCGAGGATAAGGTCCTTCGGCGGTCGTCCTATCGCCCACGTCGGCAGCGAAGACTGTTGTTGAGGCTGCCGACGAAGCCTCTCGCTGCGAATGCGAAATGGAATCATCATGGTGGATCTTTTCAGCGTCCCGATCCATGTTGAACGGCTTCGCTTCTTGGCTGATGAGAAATGGCGTGACACGAAAAGGAGGGAGGGGATGTCAAACGCACAGCTGTGAGGGTCTGAATTTGTCTTCGACCCTACTTGCCCCTGACGACTGGTTACTATTGACGTCAGGGTAATATTGAATTGGATCCCCTTATCTTCTGTATTCTTTGTTCCTCGCTTAGTTTCTATTTACCGCTTCTAAGGGATGGATTGTTTTGCTTTGTTTTCCTTTTGTTTCCTAAACATTGGGTATCCCATGGCTTCAACCGGCATCAGCTCCTTAATTCCGGACCGATGTCCCCGATAGGTCCATTTTGGTAGGCAACGGGATGGTTGCCCCTTTCAGCGTACCATGCAAATCTGCAGGCCAAGTCCGGCGCAAACTCCAGCACAAACAGAAAGTCCGACCATAGGCACGACTGTCGGCGTGATTGCTCTGCGAACATGGATCTAATTAGTTGTAGGATCTGATCTCATCACATTTTCGCCACGTGGGAATTGGCGAATGCATGCGACCATCGCCTGATGTGCTGTCGCCGGCTTCACATAAAGATTGGCTGGAAAATGCGTGCTCATTCATTTCTAACCTACCATTCATCTCTGCCTATCTTATCCTTCCACGATGTTACTCATTACCTTTTGCGCCATTGCTACCCAATTATCTGGCGCTGCCACCGCCGCGTCTGTGCACCTCGAGTCCCGCGATTCGCCAGACTTGTTTGACACGCGCCGATATGCTAATAGGGACATTATCCGCCGGGACGTGGCTGTGGTGGGTGGTGGGCAGACAGGAACCTATGCTGCTATCAACATGAGAGATAGAGGGCAGAGTGTTGTCGTTGTCGAGCGTGCAGGGCGACTGGGTGGTCATGAAGCGACTTACATCGACCCAGCTAGTGGCACACCCATAGACTACGGAGTGCAGACCTACTACAACATTTCTGTTGTCACTGACTTCTTCGGCCGCTTCAACGTTCCCCTCAGGAACTACTCGTTCAGCGGCGTAACTACATCCTTTGCCGACTTCACAACCGGCAATGTGCTGCCCAACTTTTCGATGAACATGAGTCTAGGCGCATATGGCGCCCAGCTCGCGCGGTACCCGCGACTGGCGTACAGCTGGGATTTGCCCTCTCCGATTCCCGATGACTTCTTCCTACCCTTTGGCGAGTTCATCGAGAAGTACAACCTACAGGACATCACATACGGCATGTTCACTGTCCTCGGCGGCGTCGCCAATCCCCCGCCCCTAGAGCAGCTCACCATCAACATTTTTAAGTGGCTAGACCAGGCGTATCTGGATGGAATCGCTGGGATGTCTGTCGTTACGGAGAGACGCAACAACGGGGAGATTTATACACTTGCCACGGCTGAATTGGGCAGTGATGTCTTGCTGTCTTCGACGGTTACAGCGGCCTGGCGGCCACGTCAGCGTTCGCAGGGTGTCAAGCTTGTTGTTCGCACCCCCACTGGGAACAAACTCATCATTGCATCGAGACTCCTTGTCACAATTCCCCCACTGGTGCAGAATATGCGCCCATTTGGTCTTAACAGAGATGAGTTCGACCTCTTCAACAGGTTCAACTACAGTGGATACTACGTTGGCCTGGTCAACAACACTGGTTTTGCCAACGGCCAAAGGTTCCTCAACGTCGACAGCGACAACCCATATGGCCTGCCGCACCTTCCGGGCCTCTATCACTTTGCCCCAACCTCCGTGAACGGCACCTTCTTGTACTGGTATGGTAGCCCCGTTGAGATTTCTCAGCAGCAGGTGGAGGCGGAGGTGATTGCTGCAGTGCGTAGGCTGAACAACGGAACTACTCAGCCCACACTCCGCACATTCAGCAGCCACACGCCTTTCAAACTGGTGGTGGAGGAAGACGACATCCGCAGTGGTTTCTACGAGAGATTGTGGGACCTGCAGGGCCGCAGGAACACCTGGTACACTGGTGCTGCATTCCTTTCCCACAACTGTGGAGGACTGTGGAACTACACACACCACCTGCTGCCAGAGGTCGTCGCTGGCTTGTAAATGTATTCGGCCGGCGTTAGACCGAAATTTCTTGGAGGGCGGTGTTGCGCAGCGTTCACGGCAAGAAGAAAATCGTCGTTGGAAGCACATCTTAGACTCGGTTAGACTATCCATAGAAAATCTATGCCATCGCCTAGTCCTAATTTGCAATTGTTTACATAGCCATGCCCACCTCCCGTTCAAGCCACCGATTCGCCGCCGTGAAGCCTACTGAACGCAGGGATCGACGGCGTTCTGCCATTTATGGAAGCAGATGTAACGAAGTCCGATTATAACTCCATATTACACCTCGCTTGCCAATTCAAGAAGAAGCTATTGAAGCGCGTTTTGATGCCTTTTTGGTATCTTCCATGCGGCTCCTTTAAGAAGCTTGAAGTGGTTTCCGGACGTGCAACAGGCCACCCAACCTACGCGTTTAGAACGGATGCACCACTTAAACCTCAGCATCCGATCTCACCACTGCACCAAGCCAATAGCATCTCCTTCCTTTCTCAAAGATTCAGTGGGCTTCATTTGTCAAATCCTATCCCTTACCAAAATGGTCGTATATCATATCGTCTTGTTGCAGGTAAAGTCTGGCGCTAGTCCGGAAAATGTGAAGAATGTAAGTGTGGACCAGTTGTTGGCATCGCAGGCCAAGCTTCCAATTGCAAATCTCACACCTATAGGCCATCTCCAATATTGAGACCCTCAAGGATACATGTCTCCATAGAGACACTGGGGCTCCCTATATGCTCTCGTCCGTTGGAGGTCGAGATAACAGCCTCGAAGGGCTGCAAGTGAGCATGATCTGTATGGAAAGCAACCACACCGACCGCTTGCTAACAGGCGTTTTCGTCTATTTGCATAGAATGGGATTACACATGTCATTGTGGAGCAATTTCACAGCGAGGAGGATCGTCAATATTATTTGAAACATGAAGAAGGTCACAAGAACTTTGTCAAGGGACTCGCGGGCTTGGTAGACAAGGTTCAGATTGTCGGATTTACTCCTGGAGTGTTCTAGAATCATTAGCTTGGCATTCAAAGTTCTCGAAAGGTGGCCTGTCCTCCGCTGCGCCTCAGCGATACATCTACATCTCAAGGGGGATATTAATTTTGCCGCCCCCGTGGCATTGCCCACCTCGTTCATCGGCAAGATTAATGCCCGGATTCTTCAAATAAAGCTTCTTGTATAGTGGAAGGGTCGACCAACTGTACCCGTTCTTCAATGAGAGCTTCATCTTACGGGAATTTGTAGCTCATGCACAGGGCTGTCACCTATCCAGCGAGCTAAAATGCGTAATTGGAAGACTGACATTACACGTCAATCGGATTGTTTGCGCAACATGTAAATAATGACGGTTCATTTAAAGTAATAACTGCTATCTGGCATGCGTGATGAACGGTAATGCTTAAAGGCGCTGGTTCTAATTCACCCGCTGCTTAGGCGCTGGTCTTGGTCTCATGTCTTCCGTAAGAGAAGTTGAGGCGGTCAAACATGTACTCTTCCGCAGTCATGATTCCAGCGTCGTTCTGAATGGCTGACTTGCCTCTGGACGCAGCGGCTGCCAATGATCCGAGTCTGTAGTCGCGGTTGCCATCGAAAAAGAATACGACACTGTAGCGATCTGTCTTGTTGCGGTTCAGGACACGGTGCATGCTGCTTTTGTAGAGCCCATCCGTCAGCTTGTGCATCATGTCTCCCAAATTGACGACGTAGGCATCCTTGTTGGGCGGGACCAGCTTCCACTCGCCCGTCGCCTGATGGAGCACTTCAAGGCCTTCGTGCTCATCTTGCAATAGCAGTGTAACGGCGCTGAAGTCGGTGTGAGCACTGCTGCCGAGCTGAGCCTGGCGCCTCTTCTCGCCAGCTTCGCTGTCATCTGTTGGAGTGGGCGGGTAGTGCAACAGTCGGAGCGGGCAAGCTGGATCATTGGCCATGAATCCATCGAATACATCTGGTCCGTACGGAAGTGTTGCGGCAACGAGGTCGAGCACAGTGCCGCAGAGCTTTATCATGGCTGCGGCATACTCCTCCACAGGGGTGCGGAACTCCGCAGGGTCCAGCAGCTCTGCAGGCGGCCAGAGATTAGGTGCTGCGAAGAATCGCCCCTCGCTTCCTTCAGGGGGGCCGTTAACAGGGTCAACGCCACAGACAAAACCCTCTTTCAAATCCGGTAGCACATCGGTCTGATAAGACTGTGAAGCCATGACGTCGTAGCCTTTGAAGCCGGTCGATTTGTTCGCCCTGATGGCTAGTTTCTGCTCCTTTGGAAGGGCGAAGAATCGTGCTGCGGCGTCAAACACCGACTTTTGAAGAGTGAGGGGCACTCCATGACCCAGGAGTTGAAAGAAGCCTGTTGAAAGACAAGCGGCTCGAATATCATCGATCACCTTAGCCGACTCTGGGCCGGTGGGGTCTTTGAGATAAGGAGAGATATCTACGGTAGGGATAATGAAAGGAGTCTCTTCTTTCGCCATGTTGATGGGCTTTAAGATGGCTTCTTGATATGGGATACGTGTTCTTGGTGAGCCGTTATCGCAGAAATTGTGTTTAGCTAGTTGCCGAAGTTGAGAAAAGCTGATAGAGACCTAGTGATGACTTGAAGTATAAGATATGCTCAATGTCAGTTTTGTGCATCGTTCATTTCTAAACTCCCGATGGTTGACATGTCAGCCATGGTGAGTCCTACCGGCCGTCTCCGCCCCAAAGAAATGACCTCATTTCAGCGCAATCTATTCCTACAAATCCGTCAACTCGAAATGCCACGAGTCGCGTCCTCATCCTGGTCTCTGAGGCTAGGCGGCAGGGGTTGTTAGGCTATCTCGGAGTTGACCCTCGGAGTTCTGTGTCGGAGTTCTGCAAAACCCTGTCTTGTTGAAGCGAGGGCGGCGACGATCCACCTCAAAGCAACGTCAACGACGTCGAAGTCGGCAGATGGAAGTGGTTCGCAATCACTCGATCAAGGTAGAATCAGATGTCCCCTACTCAGATATGGATGTCTTCAATACTACGGTCGTCGTGGCTTGCTTGACTCAACGTTCAAGCTGTCGATCAAGATGATTGTTGAACATTCTGATGATACCACACGCCATCTGCCGAGAATTCTTTGTCTTCACGGCGGCGGTACGAATGCACGAATATTTCGCATGCAATGCCGTGTCCTGAAGAAACAGCTGGCGTCGTCTTTCCGGCTCGTGTTTGCCGAGGCACCGTTCCTTTCCGAAGCTGGGCCAGATGTTGTCTCTGTCTACCGCGACTACGGACCTTTCAAACGCTGGCTACGCTGGCTCCCTACACACCCTCCGCTCAAGGCTGACGATGTGATTGCGGCCGTCGATCAAAGTCTCGACGTTGCAATGTGCGAAGATGATGAACAGGGAGCAACCGGCGACTGGGTGGCCATTCTGGGATTCAGTCAAGGAGCAAAGGTGGCGGCAAGCATTCTTCTCCGACAACAGATGATAAATCAGGGCTTCGGGACGCGAAAATCAACGACAAACTTTAAGTTTGCAATTCTCATTGCTGGCCGTGGTCCATTGGTGATGATGGAGCCTGGGCTCGCAGTGCCCTCGACGGCTCTGATTGATGCATCACAAAACAGCCTCCACAGCATGCCCAACGAGCAAATCCCTTTTTGGGGGCCGCATATTCTTTCGATACCAACGATCCATGTTCATGGGCTACGCGACGTCAATATTAATCTCCATCGGCAGTTGCTCGAGCGGTACTGCGACCCAATGAGCGCGGTGTTAGTTGAGTGGGACGGTGAACACAGGGTGCCTATCAAGGCAAAGGACGTCACAGCCATTACGGATGAAATCTATCGTGTCGCAAGAGATACAGGAGTGTTAGAGTACTAATGTGTGAGAGTGTAAGGACCAGCGGGATCATTCGAATAGGTAGCAGATGTGGCTTTCTCGGTGGCTGTTCAGGTGAAATGTAATACTCATTGAAGGCCGTCAACAATGAATGTACACTGGCTACAACTGTCGCGTTTCTCATTAGTCACGATGCTCAATGTGCATAACCCAAATATACCTGCCTGACGTTTTGCGTGTTTCAGAATACCAAAGTACGACATCGTGGAAATCGTCATGTTGTGGCTTGAAAAACGCCCATGGCAGCGAATGATGCTAGGCAATTCATCTTCAACACCACTACCCGTTGGGCTAGTCATCTCAACTTTTGATACTTTTTTCATTCCGACGACTAAAACTTGACGGTGCACATGGATTAGATTTTATTTTATTTATGATAAAGTAGATTTGCGTCCTTGATTTTGAATGGTCTATCGTGCGACACTTTTAATGGCATATCTACATGCGATGGTGGGTGCATCTGTCTTACCTGCGTGACGTATGCGAATCATGAGCTACTCCCATATGTCCTATTTCATTCCGAACACGAATGTTATCGCTGTTTCACTGTCCCATTATCAATGCAAGCTGCACGATGCTGGGATTCTTTCGTAATGCACCCAACGTTTTTCGGAGTCGAACGTGTCCCACTCCATTTATTACTCCGACTGACCAATTATTCCTGCAGATGGGGCCATTGAGCCAAGGACACCAATGGAAGGCAATGAGAGAAAAGTCGAATTACACATAAGCATGGTCACTGGTTTATGATATTCGGGAACAGGACCTGGTCGAGATTTTGTATTGATCGCAGTCCTGGGAACCTACGTAACGCTGTTACGAACGAAGAAATTATGGACAGGCTAACACTCGCGTATGCCACATTTGCTCTGCTTTCAGCAGCATCAGGGGTTTACGTTTTTCGTACATACTACAAGCTCAGGCACATTCCTGGTCCGTTCTGGGCCAAATTCTCTAATTTGCAGAGGCTGCTATGGGTGAAGACGGGGCACTCGCACGATATATACATGCGCGAGCATGCCACTCATGGTAGTTTCGTGCGTGTCGGTCCCAACGTGGTGTCAATTTCCGATCCTGCGGCGATACCAGCCGTGTATCCAATGAGACCCGGATTTCCAAAGGTGAGACTCCTCGATTTCTCGCGGACAATGAGACATTATAGCCCTTCTAGACCACAACGAGGATGACTTGATGATAAGATTGAGCTTAAAACTGATCATTGATACAAATCAGAGCCCATTCTACACGGCATTCATGGTGTACACAAGGAAAGGGAATCTTCCGGCCATATTCAACACGCAGGACGAGAACCTCCACAAGCAGCTCAAAAGCCCCATTGCTTCGTTGTACTCACTGACAAACGTGGTCAACTTTGAAAAGTCCATCGACGAGGTTATGGACATTCTTTTTGAACAGTTGGATAAGCGCTTTGTGTCCTCACGAGCAGTATTCGATCTTGCAGACTGGCTTCAGTACTTTGCTTTTGAAGTAATGGGAACGATGACCTTTTCCAGTAGGTACGGTTTCCTGGAGTCGGGACAGGATATCAACGGCATGTTGGACGCTATCTGGAACTTCATGTTAACCGTTGGGCCGGTAAGTTCCCTGTACCGACAGCTCCTATTTGTGAACGTGGGTACTGTGATGGCCACCAATCTAAATCTTTCGGACAGATGACGCAAAGTCCATGGCTGGACAAGATACTGCACAAAAACGATTTGGCTTTTATGTTGACGCCTCACTCGGGCAGCCCAATTCTGCAGGTGACAATGGATCGAGTTCTTGAAAGGCAAAGGCAGCGGGCCATTGATTCGGATTCTGGAAAACCGGTCGATAAGTACTCCAGGGATCTTCTAGATCGCTTCCTGCAGCTCCATGCGGCCAATCCTCAACTTCCGCCATGGTAAGCAGAGTCCTCTTCCGGCTTTCTCCCCGTTGATTCACTCCCTCCATATTTCAACTTGATTTTAAAAATGGGTGCTAATTCGATGCATATTGGCAAAAAAAATAATCAGGTCGGTTACTGCATGGACTTTTTCGAATGTCATTGCAGGCTCTGATTCAACTGCGGTTGTGATGCGCACCGCAATCTTCCACCTCCTCGCTCACCAAGAGTCGCTACAGCGACTGCGCAGCGAGTTGCTGATAGAGGAGCAGAAAGGCAACATATCGCGCCCTTATCCGCGATGGAACGAGGTCAAAGATCTGCCATACCTCGATGCCTGTGTGAATGAAGCAGTGAGGCTTCACCCGCCCTTCTGTTTACCGCTAGAACGAGTTGTTCCTGAAGGCGGCGTCAGCATTTGTGGCCAATTCTTCGAAGAGGGGACGATCCTCGGCATGAACCCGTATGTGGTTAATCGTCATAAGCCTACCTTCGGGGAGGACGTGGAGGAGTGGCGACCAGAGCGATGGCTGGGTCTGAGTGAGGATCATCGAAGGAAGCTCGAGCAGGCCATCATGACAGTAAGCTTCTGCCCTACGCCTCTCCTCATCCTCTCGTGACAAGTGAAAACAAGCCATCGGGATGAAAAGACACTCACGTTGAACTTGATTACAGTTCGGAGCTGGACGTCGCGTTTGTTTGGGCAAATATGTTGCGCTACTGGAGATAAAGAAGATCATCCCGGCTCTTCTTCTCAACTACGAGGTGAGATATTTCCATCCTGATTACTAGGGTGACATCTTCTTGCGCAGTGTATGCGAACTAATCTAACGCATACAGTTCGACCTTGTGGACCCCAAAGCCTACGAGGTTGAGAATTCCTACTTCTTCAGACAAAAGGGGATCAATGTACGGGTAGCAAGCCGTAGCAGTGGTATTTAAGCTGAGAAGCTGGGGCTCTCGCTCTACAACTACATTGCGTACTGAGGTTTTCTATAAATACATCGCATGCTGAGGATAGTCTTCAGATTGAGTCTACGTTTAAATGTTATGGAATCGAGTGTCATGCATGCAGAATCTCCTTTCAATCAAAGCCACAGGAACTTTTATAGTGGCAGTATGTAGCAAAGATAGTCGATGAACACTACAATTCACGTCCAACCTCCAAACGACCTCGTCATCGGAGCCTTTTGCTGACGTGATTTGGTGCCGGCGCCAGGCTTCGATGTTTGTGAATACTACGACGCGTGATTGAGAGTTGAAGGGCCCTTCTGAAACTTCCCGTTCCTCTTGTTTCGACTCGGCTATGTACACACACGAACCATACCGACTCTAACCAATCCTCGAAGTCCCGAACGCGCTTCTAGCTGCGGGACCTTGGGTACGGTGGCGTGCTAGAGGCGCAATTACCTTCCTGCATGCGGCGTAGTTGGGACGAGGAGCTGTAGTCCATCCACACTCGTACAGTACGAACATTCTTCGGCCTCCATACCGTATACCATTCGTCAGGCCATCAGCCTAAGGCCTCTACTTTTTCTTTTTCTTGTTTCCACCTCTGCGTTGGCATGGAGGCTTGCCAAGCTTGCCGCCTCTGACTTCATATGCCACTAGCAGCGATAGTATGAAACTGCATAAACTATTAATCACTCCGCCACAAGCTACTGCGGCCTCGAGCAGGTCCGAGTGAATGGTTGCGTCATATATCTCCACTGCAAGCCATATTGATCCCGTAGCTTCCGCAGGGGTGAGGACGATCTGCAGGAACGCGAAAGGATTTGTACCATGCCATTCGCCTAGCCGATTTCTATCGATTCGAGCCCTTTGTAGAAAATCAACGTTCATTCCCATCATGAAGATTGAGTTGCCGCATTGCCTGGTAGGCAGCATATTTATATTGCTAGGTCAGGCTCATGCTGTACCTGCGCAAGACCTTGCGCCACTCAGCCTTCGTGCCCTTCCCGACTCGCCGAGCGGTGGTTACGCACCAGACGTGGTGGATTGTCCAACTTCCAGACCGCAATTGCGCCTAGCAGATGGTCTCTCGAGTTCCGAGGCAGAATGGCTTACTCGACGACGCAACAACACAATTGACCCAATGCGCCGGCTTCTCAGCCGTGCCAATATATCCGATTTCGATGCCGAAGCATATATTGACAATGCTCGAGACAACCTGACCGCGCTTCCCAATATCGGTATTGCCGTCTCGGGTGGCGGGTATCGTGCGCTTATGAACGGCGCTGGCTTCATCTCGGCAGCAGACTCACGGAACAGTGATGATGGATCAATCAGTGGTCTCCTTCAGTCTACGACATACCTTGCAGGCCTATCCGGCGGCGGCTGGCTGGTGGGATCTATCTTCGCCAATAATTTCTCAACTGTCCCGGACTTACAGCGCGGTACTGATGATACTGCGCTTTGGCGTTTCGATCGAACCATTTTCACAGGGCCTGAGGAGAGTGGCATTGGTGTGCTGAACACCGTCAGTTACTGGCGAGAGATCTCAGATGCCGCCGATAGCAAGGCTGAAGGTTGGGAAACGTCCCTGACAGACTATTGGGGCCGCGCTCTTTCCTACCAGCTGATTGGCACTCCTGATGGTGGTCCAGCCTACACTTTCTCGTCCATCGCCGAATCCGACCATTTCCAGGCGGCCGATACGCCGTACCCTATTCTTGTGTCTGACGGAAGACGGCCGGGTGAACGCATTATTTCCCTTAATGCCACTGTATATGAGTTCAATCCTTTTGAACTCGGAACCTGGGACCCAACGGTGTATGGATTCGCACCACTGAAATACATTGCCTCCAATTTCACCAATGGTTCCATTTCTTCCAATGGGAGCTGTGTTCGTGGGTTCGATCAATTCGGCTACATCATGGGCACTTCCTCTTCTCTGTTTAATCAGTTTCTGCTTGCCAACATCACCTCCGCAACTAGCGACAGCGGCATTCCTTCTTTCATCGTCGATGCTCTTCAAGGGGTATTGGAAAGGTTGGATGAAGATGAGAATGATGTTGCTCAATATGTGCCAAACCCGTTCTTTGGGTGGAATCCGACATCGAACAATGCCAACTCCGACAGCGATCAACTGTCTCTCGTTGATGGCGGCGAGGATCTTCAGAATATACCACTGCACCCTCTGATTCAGCCTTATCGCGCGGTCGATATCATCTTCGCAATCGACTCGTCTGCTGACACTAGTAACAACTGGCCAAACGGCACCGCTCTTCGTGCTTCATATGACCGTTCCATGAACGACATGGCAAATGGAACCTTATTCCCGGCCGTACCCTCCGCTGAGACATTTATTAACCAGCGTCTCAACCAACGGCCTACTCTCTTTGGCTGCGACGCCGACAACTTTACCCTTTCTAGAAACCAGACAGTTCCGCCGCTCATTTTTTACATCCCGAATGCCCCGTACACCACGCATAGCAATGTGTCTACATTCGACCCGTCCTATTCCATCGATGAGCGTAACGCCATCATCTTGAACGGTCTGAACGCTGCGACTCAAGGCAACGGCACTGTCGACGATCAGTGGCCGACATGCGTAGCATGCGCGATATTGAGTCGCAGCTGGTCGAGATCGGGCGAAAGCGTCCCCGAAGACTGCAACCGTTGCTTTGATCGTTACTGCTGGAATGGAACCACAGACGACTCTCCTGTAGAGAATTATGATCCGGAATACATTCTGCAGGAAGAGTTCAACGCAGATTCAGGAGATGATGACAGCGCTGGCTCGACCATTCCAACGTCCGTGACACTGGGTGCGGTTATCTCCTTTATCGTGGTTTCTTGGATTTCTCTGTAAATAATTTGGAGCTTCCGGAAAGCTGGATCGTAGGATATTTAATTCGTCTTGCTGTATCTCTTAGTTCTTGTATTATGACTTGAATCATCTCACGGACGGGTTGCGTGAAGGAATCAACAGTAAGGCCCTGATCAGGAAGAGTATTTGAAGCCATTAGACCGGCTTACAAGCATAAACCTTATTACTACCATAGACTAATAATCAATGTACTGACTAACACGCTACAATCCGCCACCATCCGGAATACCTACACTAGGACCGGAGCTTCCTAGAGTAGAAGGATTGATTAATTTGAGGTTGAATGAAAAACACTCCAAACTGCTTGAGTCAAACTATCCATTCGATACCTTCAATCCTGCATGTACTGGAGCTCTAGGGTCTAATGTCTTCAAACATTCATCCTGATCAGGGCCTAAATGTAGAAGCAAACATGAAGCCTCCGCAATCAACTGTCACACCATAATGAACTACTTTAACTCAATGAATTATTCATACTTTAGGGCTATCCAGGCCCGATTAGCTTCATTTGATCCCGTTAAAGCTTGAGTAAAGAATAGCATGATGGGAGGTGGACTTTTGTAACCATCTTGCCGTACTGCCTAGCGGGTGAACTTTGGGAATACCACATCAAACTGGAACACTCAAAATGAGCATGCCTGTGACTACTTGGCTTTCAAACACGGCTACTTGCGCCAAGAGGCACAAAGACCAGCTGCACCATCTGCCTTATTCCGCGGCCACAGCCTTGGGCTCTGAATAACTTGAAAAGCGGCAGTGTAGAGCATGCTCGTATTCCTAATAGCGGTGATAAAAAAAACAGCTTGTGAAAGAGGCAGTCTCGGCTTCGTTTGAATAGTGTGTGATGCATATGCACACGCACAAGTTGCTCCTCGACCTCACACAGCAGATACGCAGTACCAGGTACCTCAAGCCACGAATCACCGAGCTAGCGAACATGTCAACATTCATAGGGTTGCCTGATTCAAATCATGGATGGCCAGACTGACAGAAGAAACATTGATTTGAAAGGTACGTGTCTAAAATTCAATACAGTCGTTAATGTCGTATTCTCAACGTCCAGCGACGTGAAACCAACTCATGATACGGGTCACATCAGCCCGGCATAAACCAATCCGTCAATTCGGCCCGAAGGACTCCTTGGGCATCCATCATACATGTCCGCCAAGCATACGCCCAATCATGAGCAGCCTCATGACACATTCGGCACTTTCCATTGTTAGCTTCTCAGCTTCGCAAACTGCATCGTCGAGAGACATTGGCCTCTGAATTATGCAGGTAAAGGCGTCAATTCCGGCCTCGTAGTTGACACGGGCTCCAGGCCCAATCGTTCCGGCAATGGCAACAACCGGAAGCTGATGAAGTTTTGCTCGCCGGGCTATCTCAGCAGGAATCTTTCCGCGGGGCGTCTGATCGTCAATTCCGCCTTCGGCTGTCAGGACGAGATCACAGTCATGAAAGAGTCCGTCTATGTCGATGTACTGCATGATTATATCGTACCTGGGCCAAAGCCGAGCTCCGATAAGACGTAACCCGGTGCCGAGCCCCCCGGACGCCCCGCTCCCGGGGCAAAAGCCAGCGTCTTCGTCGTGAAGAACTTCAGAAGCAACTCGGGCGAGCCTATCCATGGCATTGGACAGGAGTTGCACTTGTGCCACCGTCGCACCCTTCTGCGGTCCAAATATGGCGGCAACGCCTCGATCTCCGCACAGGACATTGTGCCAATTGACAGCAGCATCAATGTTTGTTTTCCAGACCCTTTCGTCCACTCTTGACAGATCGATGCTATGGAGTTGGGTGAGAGATTCGCCACCGGCAGCAACTGGAAGGTCGTGGCCGTCTTGATCCAACAACCTCGCACCGAGTGCCTGCAACATGCCAGCGCCGCCATCGCATGTCCCCGAGTCTCCACAGCCAAGAAGAATCCGAGAAGCCCCTGCATCAATAGCAGCAAGGATCAGTTCACCAACACCGTATGTGGTGGTGGCGCCGGGATTACGTTGTCCTCGAGGAACAAGACTAAGGCCCGCAGCAGCCGCCATCTCTATGACGGCGGTGCATGGTTCCCCAACCTTGGCGCCCAAGATGCCGAAGAAGGAGGGCACCATGTGCCCTACTGGTCCTTTGACGGGGATTTTGTGCACGATGCCTTTAGTCGCAGCGACGAGGGCGTGAGTAAAGCCTTCCCCACCATCAACAAGGGGAGCTTTCTTCACTATGGCCTTGGGGTCGACAGCATGGATGCCAGCCTCAATGCAGTCCGCGGCAACATCGGGCTGTAAGCTTCCTTTGAACCCCGATGGGCAAACGAGGATTCGCATACTAGGAGGGATTGTGTTTTGTAAATCGTGGGCAGGGCTCAAAGCAGCCCAGGAGGTGTTTCGGTGATCTGCCATCATCTTTGATAAGCACAGACAAAGATCGGATAAGCGAGAGAATGTGATGTTTGAAGGCAAGAAAAGAGTAGCTAGCGAGCGATGGTATAGACTTGCAGGTAGCGAATGTGATGAGTTTGAACCTAGCGAATGAAGGCTTGACGGGGGAGAGTGAGGGAGAATTGTGTTTTCGCCATTCTTAAAACTTTGGAGGCTTCGAGGACTTATATACTTGATCATCAATCCTACCACCTGTTTGCGTCTATACAAAACTGAGGAGACCATTCGACGTAGCACTCTGCCATCCTTCTGCCAACCTGCTGGCAACGTGGCTAGTCATCACCGCCACAATCAAGAATAGAAATTTGAAACGTCGAGCCATGTGGTGGACCCCTTAGCCATTGGAGATCATTCTTGGACATCAAGACTACACTGAACAAGCTTTGGAGTCACGCGACACAGCCCGGATCGTTGTACAGGGCTAAGTGGTGGTATTTCGCACAGTCAGGGCTACAGCATGCGGTGCAGGAGGATTATTGTTCATTCTAGCACTTGTTAAGTCTGCCAAGCATGACGCGTTGCTCTGGCGCAGGAAAGATACGAGATTGCCAAGGAAACCGGCTCGCATTGTTGAGGCAGCAGGCGTCCGGGCGGCAGTGCTTCGGTGATTGATTGGCAGAACACCCACAACCGAGGCGCCGACTGTACTCCCAGAAATGCCTAGCGGAATTGGCGGGACCTGACGGCATTCAAGGAAGCTGTGCCGTTGCCATCGAGTATCTCGGGACGTACCGGTAACGATCGATAGCGCTACGATGGACACCTCCGTGGCTGGTTCACAACGATGAATCCATGTGGGATCCAGATAGTATCCCTGGACGGTAGCTGGGCTAGCAAATAAGCTTAAACCGTGGATGGTAACGGGGGCTGTGTGGGGGTGGATCTCAACTCTATCAAGACCTAAGGCCATTTCAACGTCACGACTTCCACTCGTCCAGGTCCAGCTAGGGTCTTGGCAGCTTCCTATCCAATCATCATTCAGTCCAAAGATAGATGGTCTGGTCACAGCCTCCCTGCAAGTGCGGGAAAAAATGCACCGATCGCCAACACCAGTCCCCTAGATTCGCAACACGTGAGTTGGTGCCTTGTTTGGATAGTCGGCCTGCTTTCGCCCAGCTCGCTCAGCCACTCTGGAGCTGAACATCACTGCCTGCCACTGTCGTCATCTAGGACTTGGAGACCCCTGCCCACACGCTCAAGCCTTACTCTGCCTCACCTCGAGTCTCGTATCCAGGGAAATTCACTCTTCTTCTCCTTCTTCTAGCTGCTTGGCGTTTACCCACCAGCTCCACGTCGAGAGGGCGGTGTAGAGAAGGATTTTGGAACAGACGAGAGTCCACGTAGGCTTCCCGAAACCCGGATGGCTATTGGCTGGTGCTCCGCCACTATGATCTCCGGGTTCATCGTCCTCCATAACTCTCCCATAAATTCATGTCCCTGCTACCCTCACGATGGGAACACATGAATATAGTCCCAACTTAGATTTTGTTTATTCTTCCTCAGTCTTTTGACTTCACACTCGCTTTTGTTTTATCATGTTGAGTCGCTCGCTAACTCGAGTTAATTCCCTCTCCACGCTGTGGCGGTCATGGTCACCGGAAATTTCTGCGCCGACGGCATACGAGAAGTCTCTTTACAAATACCCCTGGCTGTCAGACAAGGAGAATGAGCGAACATTAGAAGATAGCAATCTTCTGGAACGCGCCGCCCCACTATCTTCACTGAGGCAGTTGGGAGAGCTGCGGGATGGCCAATGGGACTACGGGCACCTTCCCAATCAAGTGGATGAAGAAAGAGGTTCATGTGAAAACTTGGCTACTGATGATCTGGATAGAGATCCTTCTCGTCCAAACTTGGTTCGTCTTTGTCACTACGCACTACCTTGCGGCTATAATCCGTGCTAACCAGCCCATGCAGATAACATGGGAGGGCCCTGATGATGAGGACAACCCACACAACTGGACTCGACAAAAGAAATGGACCTCTACCATTCTAGTCTCCTGCTTCACATTCATCTCTCCCGTCTCATCGACTATGCTGGCACCTGCTCTCCCAGTGTTAGCCAGTGAGCTCAATACGTCATCGGGCCTGCAGACCTATCTGATCATGTCCATATTCCTTCTTGCATACGCCATTGGGCCATTCATTCTGGCTCCTTTGTCAGAGATGTATGGTCGAGTCGTGGTTCTACAGGCTGCAAACATGGTGTTTCTTCTATTCAATACAGTTTGTGGCTTTTCGCAGACGACAACGCAGATGCTAGTGTTTCGTTTTATGAGTGGCCTTGGAGGCAGCGCGCCTCAAGCTGTATGTCACCTTTACAATCAACAGATTTCTCATTCTCCGAAACTATGTGCATAGATCTAATCAAGAATCTCTCAGCTTGGTGGCGGTGTGCTAAGCGACTGCTGGAAGAAGGAAGAACGTGGAACAGCCACGGCGATATACAGCCTTGCGCCGTTCCTTGGCCCAGCCATTGGACCGATAGGTGGGTTGAAGCCAACTCCTCATAAAGTAGAGTATTCTGACATTGACATAGCCGGCGGGTACTTGGCCCAGTACATGAACTGGCGCTGGATCTTCTGGGTCGTCTCCATAGCCGATGCCGGAGTGCAAGTGCTGGCGTTTCTTTTCCTCTCTGAAACGTACGCGCCGAAGATTCTCCATGTCAAGGCCAAGAGGCTGCGAACCACGACGGGCAACCACTCGCTACACACAGAGTATGACCGTCCAGATCGCACCTTTTTACAACTGCTCGGAAAGAATTTGACGCGCCCATTCATTATGCTGTTCACTCAACCCTCTATTCAAATTACAGGACTTTACCGCGCATACCTCTATGGCTTGATGTACTTCGTGTATGTTGCCGTTCATTGAAGTTTTATTCGACGGGACTTAGCTGACGAAGAACAGGCTGGCATCATTCCCACTTCTATGGGAAGAGCAATACGACCAGGAGCCTGGCAGAGCCAGTTTGAACTACCTCTCTCTTGGTGTTGGGTTTGTCATTGGGCTTTTCATTTCCGGACCAATGATAGATAAGGTATGACTACAAATAAGTCGAAGGAGCCTGACAGATACTGAGTCCTAACGTGCGCAGGTCTACGCCTCACTCAAGATACGCTATAACCATCCTGGGCGTCCAGAATTTCGCGTTCCACTTATGGTTCCCACGGCTCTGATAACGCCTGCCGGTCTCCTGCTCTACGGCATATCCGCGCATTTTCGCATACACTGGATTGTGCCGAACATCGGGGCAGCCATATTCGCTGGCGGATTAATACTGTCGTTCCAATGTGCACAGACATATATCGTCGACTCGTACGAGCGCTATGCCGCGAGCGCAACGGGTGCGGCTGCATTTCTCAGGACGATGGCGGGCTTCAGCTTTCCGTTATTCGCACCGAGTTTGTATCAAGAGCTTGGATTTGCGTACGGAAACGCCGTCCTTGCAGGAGCTGCTGTGCTGGTTTGTTCCGCGGCTCCTTTTGTTCTCTGGACATGGGGTGAGGCCATCAGACGGAGAAGCCAATACTGTGCCGACTAAACCGCGATGCAATGCCCCATGATGCACTAAGTGACTTGAGGCAGAATCGAGTTGCAGCGTAGAAATTGGCGAGCGCCGTCTTAGCGCGTCCCGTCCGCTATGCTGAGTTGTTCTCTTGCTTTCAATCAAAGTAATATTGATGATGAAGACATGAATATCGGGAAGCCGGAATAGAAGCTTACGGTGCTTCGTGGCATCTAGAGATACTTCGAAATACCACCACTAATAATCGCAATAATTGATAAATTGCAAATAAGCTGATAGAGTATAGTAATAGGACACCTGAATTAGACTAATAATTGAGCCCTACGAGCTCACATCTTGCATAAAGTTCTCCATGGCGGCCACGGCACGGTATGCGCTCTTTTCAAACTTGAGAACGTGACCGATCAGCAAGGTGTCGTGCAAGGCATCCTCCTCTTCATGGAAAGTGACCTGATTGCGTTCGTGCTGCTGCATCTCCTCGGCCCATGATTTGATGCCGGCGTAAAATACTTCGGCAGTGCCTGCATTGACAAAGACCGGCGCTGGTAACGAAAAAGGGTTGCCCGAGGGATTGATGTAGGGATCAGTGGAAGCATCCTCCCTCCCAGCGGTGTACATTTGCGTTCCCCATTGTATGAATGAAGACGGAAGGAAATCAGTTGAAAACTGGGGCTTCGTTTTCGTATCGAAGTCAAAAGGCTTAACGCAGGGAGAGAAGAGTGCAGCGCATCTGGGAGATGCAACGCCCAGCTCGACGCCATACTCGCTGATGTAACGTAATAGGGAAATCGCAATGTTGCCGCCAGCACTATCTCCACAAAGAATGATGTTGTGGGGCAGGATTTCGAGTTGTTGTAACAGAAAAAGGTAGGCCGTAAGAGCATCTTGGAGCGCTGCAGGGAATGGGCAAGTCCCCGACCAGTCTGATAGCCTATATTGGAGGGCGTAGACAAAATCAATCCTGCCGCCCTCTAGCAAAGCGTTTGCTGCGAACCCGCAAGTTGACTCTCGGCCGCTTCCTTGCACAAACGCGCCACCGTGAAGGTACAGGAGAACAACCTTCGAAGTGCAATTCCCATCGGGCACATCAGGGAACCACGTGCCGCCGATTCGCGTGGGTTTCACGTGAGACGCCATTGGCCCTGTATAGAATTCCGGCTTTGTTGGATCAATTATTTGGAAACGCTTTCCTTCAAGCCCAGCATCAAGTGATAGCTTTTCCTCCGCACCGACTCTTGCCCTCATATCAGTGACTGCATACGCGAGTCTGGCTAAGAACGTTTGTGCGACCGTCCATCTTGGATTCGGTCTCAAAAACGGAACTATCGCTACCGCAAGCCATGCGGGAATACGGGCGACAATTGTGCTGGCGTAGATCACCTGGAAGAGAAGCTTGTAAGGTTGATGGGAAAATATTGGGCGGCTTATAGCTGTAGCCATCGCTTGCGAATATTGTGATAATGCGGCATTTGACAATGCAGAAGAATGGAACCAGTATTGACTAGAGATGCAGGTCAGGCCAGGCGAAGCACGCTATTTTGTAGGCTGTTGGTAGGGAACTTCTCAGCCGCACATGCCTCGGCATCACTCGTGCCAAGGCGATACCCTCACGCAATATCAGAAATAATCTGCTTGGCGTGTCCACTAGGTTCGTATGATTTCTGAATTTTCACTACAGTATTGACTACACTCTCTTTCCACCCAACGTACAGTTGTTATAATGCGACTATTTGTCTTGAAGCCAGCCTGTGTGTACGAAAATGCCTCCTCTATGCCGCTTTTGTTCACCTCCACTTGTTATCCCAACCGGCCTGCTCCACCACATATGCGATTGCGAGCTCGGTGAACCGGGCCATGTGCTATCAACATTAATAATGCACATTCAACATTTTTACTGGCACTTACATCGAGAGAAAATTCTCCAGTCTCATCATCCACGTCCATGGTATCCCTAGCAGTATGGACGTACGGGTCGAAGTCGCCAGGGAATCCTCCGCCAGCCAGAGGATTGCCCTCTGAAGCAAAGGCAGAAGGATATCCCAACTGTGTGTACGACATGTAGTCCGAGCCAGCCCCGCTATAACCAGTCAGTCCCCATATAGTGTGACAAATACCATGATGGTATGGCCTACCTGGGAAGCCTGTAAATGCTAGCTGGAATGGATATGTACTCCTCGGCCAAACTCAGAGCCCACTTGGTCAAGGCTTCATCGGCCTCGGTTCCAATAAATCCTATCGATTCTGTAACGTTGCGCGCAACAAACGCTGTCATATCCTGTGCCGGAATGTTAGTTACAAATGAATGATCCTAAGCACCCAAAGGATCCCCAAATCCAAGTCTGGTCTTTCAACCACGCCCATCCTTCCTGAAGACTGCAGAAGCCCACAGTGGTCACAGCAGTCAGGTCACAGAGATTGACACTGTTGACCACAGTTTGGATGGCCGAACATTCCAAGCGGAGGAGGTATAGAGCAACCCTTCACAATAGCATCAAAGCACTTACAAATTCCATCATGGCTCCGATGGTTGCCCCCGACTCTTTTTTGTATTTGGCGATCGCCTGGCTACCCAATAAGCCGCCCTCCTCTGCCGCATACCAATGGAACTCGACAGGACCGTTCAGCGGAGTGTAGCCACTTTCGGCCAGGACGCGGAAGGCTTCCAGAATACTGACGGTGCCAGAACAGTCGTCATCGGCGCCTGGAGCGGGAAGAAGTGGGAAAAGGTAGTTCATAGAATCTTGATGCGCTCCGATGATGGTCAGTGGCGCCGAGAAGTTCTTGACCTTGGGCTCAAAGCGAGCAATGATTGAGGATTGAGGGAATGGATGGGTGAAGAATTCAAGAGAGATGTGAGTATGAAAAGGAGATTCCAGGACAATCTAAGAGCACGGTAAGCGGGTAATGACGAGAAAGTTCACCATGGCCCACAATCTCACCTTGGCAATGTGATCATGAAGCCACTGTGAGCTTTGTTCCCCCTCTGTACTGCCATAATAGCGCGTGTAATAGTGCGTCATGTGCGCAAGCACGTCATGCATGCGGCTGGTCGATACGCGAGAGAACAGGGGCTTGATGTATCGCTGGTGAGATATCTCTGGTAAATCTATGATGCATAAGCGTTAACGGCTTCGTCCCAGGCCTCCCTCTAGAAGGTTGTGTCTAAACATACGAGCCTTCCCTGCCGTAGACGTTTCTGCCAGCTCTGCATAGAACTGCTCATAGTCTGTAATGTCGGTGAATTTCTTGCCTTGCCGGCGCAGACGCATCTTGTCTCCTTCGGTCAGCCATTGAGGCTCGCGCTCGCCCGCGACATGCAGAAGTCGCGGCTCGGCGAGGCCATCGGCCGCCTCGGGTCGGAGCGAGATGAAGGCGTCAACAGGATCAGGGTATGCTTTGATGGCTGCAAGGATTGCTGGGTCAAACTGCGTATGGACTCTGAGGACGCGCTGCGCGTCTTGGGCTGCCAAGCTGGGAGTGACCAATATCAGACCCAAAATGAGCAGGAAAGTAGAAGAAGACAGGACGAGCATGATCGCGAGCAATCAGTTTCAAAAATACAAACTTCGCAGTGCAGGGTTCTTATCAAGTCACGACTGACCTAGCCGATTGTCTGGTGTTGTGTGGAGATAGCCGGTAAACGATGGAGAGGGCGCGGTTGTGAGGTCTGGGATCTCCATCGGCCCGAAGATGATGCGCGACACGCAGTCTACCACTCGGGGTAATTTCGTGCTTGCCACCGAGCCTGTGTCTTAAAGGTTCTTCTACAATTTTTGTCACTTTTCATCCAGTTCTTGATGTTGAACATATCATTTCGAATCAATCGTAAGCTCAATTGTGGGTGGAACCTGGAACTGACTTGTGAATGTGACGCTCTTGGTTTGAGGTCAGTCACCCAGTTCGTATACACCTACAATTCACCGTAAAGCAATTGTTACATTTCATCGCTGGCTGAACCATTCGATTCAGTCATCTGATTGCAATTTTTGGTTGAATATATGTAGTGTGACGGCAGAAATGGCCCCCTTGGGAAAAATGGTTCCTTGCTCTAGAAGGAGATATCGCAGTTCGAGTTCTAGCAGCAGCCGATGGTCTGCAGAAGGATAAGTGGGTCCGACGACCACACCAAGTCCGAGCTATGATTAGCAGATTGCGAATTGGGCATAAAAGGCCCGTACTTTCCGTAGTTTCGCCAGCGAAGGATCGCCACGAACCAAAGAACAACAACCATCATCATCCATCGACATGCAACAACCATCAATTGATCAATTCCACAGACATCACCAATCGGCCTGTGTGTTCTTTTGCCAATCGGCCATAGGCCGATTGGCCTTCTTCTTGCCATTCCCTTACATTCGTTCTATTGTGACCAAATGGTTCACTTGTATCGATCCCTTTTATCGGCCTAGCTGCCGGCGTTGACTGCGGTATTGTGGCCGTGTGCCCTCTTACTCTCTCTCTCTTGCCTTCCGACCAATCTTTTCGGGGCTGGGTCTGTCTTTTGCCGAGGAACCGTATCTTTCTCTCACAGTAGTCCATTTGAGAAAGAGGATAAGGTGTTGATGGTCGAACTTTGCAACCTGGGAAGCAATCACAAAATCTGGATTGGAGACTGCGAACATACCTAGGACACCTCTCCCCTTGCTTTAATTGATATACGACTTTCATATCATTATGGCTAACTTAGAGTTAAAGAAGGAGAATTCTATTGCGTCTCAAATCCATTACATTTATTGGCACTGGCGCCGTAGATAACAGAAGTTTACATAACTGAGAAAAATAATGGTCTTAATGTTCTTCGAGAATCACAAACAATGATGGCAGTCGGGCCGAAGACTATATTGAGCAAATATGCGTCTTCTAGTACCTCGAGTCACCCGGAGCAACATGGTATGCCGGTACGAGACTCTAATCGGACAGACTGATCTCTACTTCCAAGGATACATAACATTACATTTCCTCCGCACCTCTTGTTTACAACTGAAGCACTATCGCCAGGCTCGACTCGCTTCTAGTAATTCCTCGCGGTGTTCCGGCAACCACCGCACCAGAATTTCGCACAGGTTTCCGCATACGAGACGCTAACCCAAGTTCTGCACCCCCTAGAGCACAGCATGCTTCACTAGTCGCTCGCTCGTCAGAACCAGTGTCCCCGGTAGCGCAACGTCGTATTCTGGCTCTAGAATTGCATCACGTTTCCTATCAATATCTTGGAAACCATTTCTGGATACACAAATTCGATCGATCGTAGCCCTTGACGAGCACTTATCTGACGACCGCGTACGACTCAGTGATCATATGTATGTTGCTGATATCGATTTTACATCACACTGTGTGGATATAAGCCTGAATTCCTCTTCTGGATCAAGTAGTCAATGTTCTTCCGCTACCTTATTGTTAAAGGGCAAACTCTCAAGGGGATACCTATATACTTTCTTTTGAAGATTTCGACACGGTGCACATTCCCGGCTTGCCGCGTGTTTTGACCTTTCGATGAATGGAGTGCCCTGCGTTTGCTTTAGCTATATACTAATAGAAAGACTTTGGGTTCCTCTTCTGCCATCGAGCAGTAGGCAGAAAGGGAATCTCAAAGGTCACAGTGGTGCAAAAAGCTTCATGTGAGATTCCACGACTTCAACTGGCAAGCGGAGAGAAATTTTATTGGGGTTTAAATTCACAGGGCTTAGGAAGTTTGTTGGAGATGCCCGTAATCCCTTCATTCTTCTGGAGGATTGAGCTAGAACTTGAGCCACCGAGATATTCGCAAGTATTCGACACATCCACGAAACACTACTCAGTACAAACCAACATGGGACTAGAGCTAGCTATGTGCTTGAAAGGAACAGCAAGCTCCAAACAGACATGGACTAGGAGAGTAATATTGGATTGTCTTCCGCACAAGGGATGAGGATGTTTTTTACCTTATCCAGCAATGCGGCGATTCGGATACACATCAACTCTCAACCCCGTCGTTCTGGGTGTCAAGGAACCGTTTCTTTCTTCCACACTATCATGCATTTTCTGTTATCAAAGACAGACCCAGCCCAAATAAAGCAAGAGAACCGATTCACATTCGCGCCGGGAGCGGTCTCAAACAGCCATATAAGGGCCAATAAAAGGAAACTGAATAGATAGACCATTTGATTTCGATATAACGAATGCAATGGACATAAGTGAATGACCTAATCGGCCGCTGGCCGATTGATAGGAAAAGCATATCAATTGGTGTGTCTGTGGAATTGTTATTGCCCAATCTAGCTATATGAAAGCAGAGGCTTATACGTCCAATTTCCTACCCCTCTTTGACTTCCGTAGAGCGCAAGACCGTTGCTGTAAAGACGGGTTCTAATCTAGCCGTCACATTATATAGCTAGGTTTGTCATGGGCTAGGTCTTTGACTAGCCTTAAAAAGCCCTGGGTAGCTAACTAATGGACTAGGTTTTCCCGCTGATTGGTCAATACATATACTTTCGGCCCTTCTGCGTGACCCAACGGTCAAGTGGATGGCGCTCATCAGCGGTGATGACCATGAAGATAGCTACCTTTGGAGCCGATCTGGGCTGGGTCCGTCTTTGTTGAGAAACCGTTTCTTCCTTTCAGATTATGAAGCATAATCGATTCAATAAATCTATAGATAAGAGCGGAGAAGGGTAAGGATATACCCATCGACATATGTGTGTGGATCATACACACAGCTAACAAACTAGCATGCGAGGGTTCATCTACCTACGTCGAGGAATTGAATTTTATAAATCTTCCTAAACTTTCAAAATATCTAGCATTCTACCCCTAAGCCTTCTATCTCACTTACCTCACTTCCAAGAGTGTTAATTGCCAGGCTCAACGTACTTTCGCTCCTGCCTCTGCCGCTGGAAAAACAGTGGACAGGTACGCTTCCCGTTGTCTAAGAGACCACCTCTACAATCCTCTCAGAGCTAATACTGCCAGGTTGAACAAATCTCCCAGCAATCAAGAGGTTCGACCTCATAGACATAGATACCGGCTTGCTGAGCAATACTAACCATGGTGAAGTCTCTGCGCGACAGAATAGCCCGATTCATTAACTTCATCAATTCGGGCGATAAGACCATCGGCAAAGAAGTCGTTTCTGAATCAGCCGTGTTCCATGTGCCTTTTGGTGGCGAACCTCTCAAGGGACTTGGTGGCTATAAGCAAATGCTCGGCATGATGCTGAGCGCCTATCCCGACATCCAATGGTTTCTCGAGGAGGCCGTTGTCGAGAAAGATGTGTTCGTTGCACGATTCAAAATCTCCGGCACACATCAGGGGAAATTCTTGGGTTTCCGGGCGTCTGGAAGGCAAGTTCGGTCACAAGCTATGAACATCTACAGATTTGCCGATGGCAAGATTGTGGAGGAACGTTGGCTTCCAGATATATTTGGAATGCTGGTCCAGATTGGAGCAATTGCTGTTCCTGGTCCCCAATAGCTTTGGAGATGGAGGTGTGTTGGAAATAGAGCCTGGTCTCAATGGTGGAAGATTCCCGTGTCCATCGCAGAGTAGTGATACTATCTGGTCACGTTCTGGGTCAGGCAGGGGGGTTATGTCATAATAAGATCTCCGCATATGGAATAGTCCAATTGTTGCAAATGTAGAGCTAAAGCCTGCAGTACGAGGTTTCCCTTCTGTAGGAGGTGATGACGAGGCAATCCATACTTGGTTGTAGTGAAGTTCACCGCGTAGCTTTACCCAAGGTTCTTATACGAACCCTTTCTGTTTTAATATGGTCTTACAATGAGTCAGTGATTTTCAAGGTGTTCTGCACGGGAGTTAAAGTATTGTCCCCTTGACAGCGCGAAGGTGCAGGTCATATATCAGCCCTGCAACGTCCTTATTAACATTTTAGTCCAAGAAGTAATAGATGAATCCCGTAACACTGAAACAGTACATGGTATACCTATGTAAAGCGAGGGATACTGCTATATATCTATTACTAGCGAATCTGGCTAGAACTCGTAGGTAGCTAGGTTTCTGGCTGGCTTATAATGCGTGTATAGGCTGACGGTAGAGTGATCGCAGACCTTGGCCGCGACTGTCAGTGATAGTCCATTATGTTGACGAGTAGGGTCCATCCGAATTAAGATAAGATATGATCATCAGTCATTGGACATGTAGAAGGGGCAACAGCTGCACCAGTATCAATGATGGCAATCTTGATCCTTTTCCATGTGATACGAGGAACATGGACTCTATCAAGCTCGAAGGAAATGCCATTAAACAAATCGAAATTGCGATCCATTTGGGTCTTATGGATAGGTTCAGCCTGTAAACAAAGCTGCCTTGCGTTCTGGAGTTTGGACATTGATCAGAGTAATTGTCTCTCGTTCCCCTTCCTCGTGTACTTTACCTGCCCATCATCAAACTCGATGACGTAGGCTCCGGGAACTGTTTGTCTTTCCGCCCCTTTAACCATGTACTTAAAGAACGCAAACACGTTGTCGACGTCATACCTCAGCACTCAACCTGCCTCGATCTTGGCAGGATTGCGCTTAGCACCATTTTGGTATTCAGTTGTGTTTCTTTGAATTGATTTTCCATACAATTGCCTTATCTTTATTTAATGAGCCTCATTCATGACTCTCCTCGCTGGCGAGGAATCCGAAAAACAGGATACTCTTCCCCTTCGGTAAGTGGGATAATATTAAATGTAACGTAGCTGTCGATATTTTCCGGCTCCAAGGCGATGAAGGCCAACCCAGCATTCTTCTGCCTGGTGCTTACGTAGAAGCTCCCCACCGGAAGCACGATTTCCCTTTCCATTGAGTTTGTGGTTACCGTGTTCAGATATTGGCCTTCGTACTGGACGGTGTCCACGCTTGATGTCTCAACAGTGAGCGCTTCGACAGTTCCTTTGAACTCATAATTCAGCCTTTGCACTTCCACCCCCAATATCTTAAGCCTCTCGGAAATGTCTATCCACGTCCTCGGGATAATATAAGCCTCGGGTCTGGGCCGGGTGAGGTTTGCAATCGAGGGGGTGGTGCGCTGGAAGTCCACTGGCACCTGCACCACGCTTCCATCTCGGGTGTCAATCAGTGTAAAAGTTCTGTTCTCTGGAACGTAGTAATCCGTAACGACAATTTCCTCGTCGCTCTCAATAAACTCCTCACGAGCATTTTCGACCACTTGTCTAACTTGTTCAGCGTTGTCTCTGGCCAGCTCAAGAATTGCTTCGATGGTGGTTAAAGCAGTTGCAACACGACGCTGGAAGTGCTGGTCAGCGAGACGAATCCCTCGCATCTCTAGCAAAAAGGAAATGGTTTGTGTTAGTCCAACGGCGTTACGGCCTGTTCGCGCTTCGGTCACGGCTTCGGTGAAGCTTATGCGGGAACCCTCTGCGTTGTTTGGTGCACCGGTGACGTACGGTTCCCAGCGTAGACCTCGAGATTCGAGACGCTCCCCGATGGCTGGAATGAAGACATCAAGCAGTTGTTCTCGAATATCAGGGTGAATGTTGGGGTTGATGCCTCCCGAAAGAAGAGCATCAGAACCATGCTGATAGTGTCCGCCGTAGATTGTAGGGGCCGTATATTCATCTTTCCCCTTATTAGCAACTGATTGTGTGAAGCACTGTTCGGGCTTTACTTACGCATATCAAGGGCAATGTGGGGATTCCACTCGCTTAAGATGCGCTTGATATGTCTCGACTGCCAGCGCATGAGTTTGATGTGTTCTCGATTGGGGTCGAAATTTGAGGCCAGCTGCCTTTGGAAGTATGCTACACCATCCACATTATATCGTGGGAGGATTTTGATGTCCATCCTTTCCAGGATCGACCTGGCCCACGATGGCTCTGCGTCCAATTTACCGAGAAAGGCGAGGACAGACTGATCCGCAGCAGGCTCATTACCATGAATCGCAGCCTGAATGTACACACGGAGTTTGTTTCCTCCGGAATCTGGCAAAGACAAGAAGAGATAGGGAATTGCACGACCCTCTTCTGACTGGAAAGGAGCGGATTCGTAAGTTAGCCATTCGTTTCGCTGGGCAAGATTGCGAATGAAGTAATCTTCGCAGGTCAGCTCACTGATCATTGTTAAGGGCTAGGTGCGCGTACCCAATTCAATATCGTCAGTAGGTCCCTCGGTGCCGTTGCTGAACCGAGCTGGTACCGTCTCGGGCCTCAGGAAGGCGGGCGAACGGAGGGTGATGTTGACGTTGGGGAAGTTCGCCGCTACCAAGTCAGAGTCTCTGACTGTAGGGAGCCAGTTCTCGCCATAGCGCAGACCTGTTTGGATACCACCGGACTGAGCAGCGACGGCAGGCGCTAGCAGGGCGAAGGCGCAAACGCGTTGCGTTAAGGATGCTCCGTAGATCATCTTGTCGGGCTGAAAGCTGCTGTGATGGACCGAGAGGGTGTGAGAGCGATGCACGAATAGAACAGCATCGGTGGCCGAGGTGTGGATTGTTTGCTATCATATACGTCAAGAATCACCCGCCCAGGTCGTGGGCATTGAACCAGAGAATGGCTGGGGGGGGCTTGCTGTTGGCCCGACAAGATCGTCATCGTGCATCATGGCAACAGAAAGGCACCATGTGTTGTTGCATTGAATGAGGAGCATTAATTGGAAATTCTCTTGGCGTTCCAGGCCACATGGCAGAAAACGGCTGTTGCGAGTGACTGCCGGCCTCCTCCAAGCATTTGCATCTGGACAAGAGCGGGGGTTGGGCAAACAAAACAGCAGGATCTCCAGGCTGAGACACGACAGATAAGCTGTTTGGGGTCAAGTGCTGTTCTTGCGCCACGTATCAGTAAACCGGGTCAGATGGCCATGCCAGGCTCGATTTGCATCAAGCTACACAACAGGCCTCTGGGGTCAGTGTTCCGTATGCCCGGCTCATCTGGTCCGGACTTTGAGTCGGTCTCAGCCTCACAAACCGTGATGCCCGCAGCCGTCAAAGCTTCCTATGGATTCAGGGCCATCGCACGATTGGGGGCCCAGTTGAGATCCATTCGCTGCTGTCTCCACTTGCACACTGTCCATGCAACTGTGGTTAAATATACTTAGTTCTTTTTCCTTCCCGCATGTTCTCGTGATTACCAATCAAGAGCGTCACCGTGGTATCACCTGCGTCAATTTTGAGATGTCTGAACCATGCTCATTACCCTTGCTTCCCAGTCTTTCTTTCCTTTCCACCCAAAGCCACACCCGTCGATCCTGGCTGTGCCGGACTTACCCAACGAACTGCCGCACTTTCCCACCACCAACATGCCTGCTTACAACCTAAACGCCTCGGCCGAGGCCGCGCCCTATTTTACGCCGCGCCACCTCCACTCTCCCGGGACCCCATACAAGATTGACGACAACACGCCAACGCTCTTTACTCCTCTCAAAATTCGAGATGTCACGCTACGCAACCGCTTCGTCGTGTCCCCCATGTGCCAGTACTCGACTGCAGCCACTGGCCCCGAGACGGGCCACTTGACCGACTACCACGTCTCTACGCTAGGTCACTATGCTCTCAAGGGCGCCGGACTGGTTTTCATTGAAGCCACTGGTGTTCAGGCAAATGGAAGGATTTCTCCAAACTGCCCAGGTATTTGGGACGACTCGCAAATAGCGCCCATGAAGCGTGTTGCAGATTTCTTGCATACCCAGGGCGCTCAGGTGGCTCTTCAATTAGCGCACGCGGGCCGCAAGGCCAGCACTGCTGCGCCGTGGCTTGCGGCTAAGTACAGAAAGGAGCAAGGCTATGGTCCAGGAAGTTTACGGGCTACGGAAGATGTTGGCGGTTGGCCGGACGACGTTGTTGGCCCTATGGGAGGTCCGTCGGAAGCTTGGGATGGGCTGGCCGACAGCGAGCAGG
The DNA here is from genome assembly GCA_000732775.1 of Stachybotrys chlorohalonatus IBT 40285. Lineage (NCBI taxonomy): Eukaryota > Fungi > Ascomycota > Sordariomycetes > Hypocreales > Stachybotryaceae > Stachybotrys > Stachybotrys chlorohalonatus. The sequence continues at coordinate 10,176 of KL659658.1, read as the reverse complement.
GTGGTTATTATCCTCCTCGTGCCCTGACCGAAGCTGAAGTTGAGACCCTGATCAAGGACTTTGGACGTGCTGCGGCCAGGGCTGTCAAGGCCGGGATCGACATCATCGAAATCCATAGCGCTCATGGCTATCTTCTGCACCAGTTCCTAAGTCCTGTCACCAACCGCCGTACCGACAAATATGGTGGCAGCTATGAAAATCGCACTCGTGCCTTGAAAGAGATAATCCAGGAAGTTAGGAATAACATCCCCGAAGGCATGCCTTTGTTCCTTCGCGTTAGCTTCACGGATTGGCTCGAGGGCAGCGATGTAGAGAAGGCCGCTGGTGGCAGCTGGGACTTTGACAGCACTCTCAGGCTGGCGAAAGAAATTACGGACCTCGGCGTCGATCTGCTCGACGTAAGCAGCGGTGGCAACCACCCCAAACAAGCAACAGACCTCTTTTCCGACCAAAACTACCAAGTCGCCAAGGCTGCCATTATCAGACGGGAGGTCAGAGCGGCAGGAAAGAAACTGCTCGTCGGCGCCGTGGGTCTTATCACGAAGGCACAGCGTGCAAAGGAGATTGTCCAAGAAACACGCAACCAGGAAGGTGCCGTCGGGGATGCAGAGCTCGCCAGGGCCATGACTGAGGCGAAGACAGGCGAGCCGATGGCGGACCTGGTGCTGGTAGCGAGGCAGTTTATGAGGGAGCCCGAGTGGGTTCTGCGGGTCGCGGCTGATCTAGGGGTTGAGGTTGCGTGGCCTAATCAGTTTATGCGAATCCGACTATAAAGCTTGCGACCGATCTAGACAAGACGTGGATCAAAAACTTAACAAAAAAAAACCCAATGCCGCACTCGAATCACCCTCCTGGCAGTGTCATAGGAGAGCTCCGTAGGGCTTCATGCCATTCCATTGTAGCTGTAGCGTTCCAGAATTAGAGAAACAGGCCATCTATCAGCCATGCGTTCGTTTACACAGTCCTTCGTTCATTTGCTGTTGAGCAATGGCGAGAAAACATGTGGCCTGGCAATGAGTCTCTTAAGCTCACCAACCCAGCTCAACAGAACAGTGGAAAGATATTTCGATTCTCGCAGCTAACCTGGTATCATGCAAGGGGTTTTAGTTTCCTTTATCACTAGCGCATCTAATCTTAATCTTCGGAAGCATTGTGCAGGGTCAGGTTATAGTCTACTAGCCTATCTGCGGGACATCCCGCTGTCGCCAGATATTCGACACCTTCGTCGCCTCTGCACATGCCACCCCAACACCACCACAAATGCACACACCTCAGGGCAAGATCTTAAAATAATCTTGACAATACGAGAAAGCGCAATGATTTATCCTTCCATACATAGTTCCTTTTGTTCAGTCTCCTTACTGCCTAACTCTATCAATCCAAAGTACGAGATTTCTACAAAGTTCGCATGTGAGAAAGTGAATTAAAGAAAGTATTACATATGAATTTGAGCAGCGCTCACTAGGATATAATAACAGCACCGCAATTCCAAAATATCATACATTCTCCATCAACCTCCACCTGCTTTGGCAACATGACACATAAGTAAGTTTTCTTATTTTTCACGTAATTCGTGCATTATCCGCGGACAAAGGTAGAACATAACCTATCTTTAATGAATCCATATACCATCGGCTCGGAGCTTTAGACGGGAGGGTTCACAGCACCGCCCTGGTTGTAGGGACCGGTACCAGTAGTCCCCATACCGCCGTGAGTGCCAGCGCCGTGGGTACCAGTACCGCCAACATTACCATACGTGCCGGCTGGGTTTACTCCACTTTGGACGGCAGGTGCAGCAGCAGTACTACCCGCAGGTACGCTGGTGCCAGCGGCATGCTTCTCGGGATGCAAGCTGCCACCGGTAGAGTTGACACGGCCATATTGGGTGAAGTGAAGGTTCATGCGGCCATAATCCCATCGGCGAGACAGGAAAAGGAACGCGAAAGCCACGCCGCAGATGAGGAGCAGATCGAGGATGCCAAAAAAGATCATGCTACCCGTAACCCCAATGACATTACCACCTTCAGAGACGGCAAAGGCAATAGGGTAGAGGAACCAGAAAAGGTTCACGTAGCTAGAGAGCCCGGTGTGATCGCGGCCGATGTCGAGACGGCTGGCGGCTGAACGACTTCCCCACATAGTCTGGAAAGCGAGGATGAGGTAGGCAACGGTGCCAAAGGCATAGAATCCCCACTTGTATCGGGTCGATGTGTAGGCGGAGCAGAGGTAGGAGATAATCCTAGTTTCAGTGTCAGTTGCGTGCTCCTGCGAGGACATGGTCAGATTATGGAAACGTACCAGACCCAAGACAGGAAGATGTTGAAGAAGATGGTCGCCCAGCTCACGCCGCTTACAAGCCCAAGAGCGACGATGATGGCGGGGAAGGCAACGACCCAGAGGATATACTTGGCAAAGAAAACCTGGTACGTTGCAGCGCTCGCAACATGAAGGTGGGTAGGAATAACCGAGTACGCGATGCCAGAGGCCATAGAGAAGTAGGAGATGGCAGCGACAAGCAGAGTGATGGTGAAGATGTAGTGGAAGATCTTTTCACCGTTGCGGGGTCGGAAGCTCAAGAGGTAGTAGGCAAGCTGCGAGATACTGGATTAGCAAGATGTTACTCGAAATCGACGATGCCAGGAGGGTAGACGAACGAAGGCGACGCTGAAGAGAGTCATGACGGCCCAGAGCCAACTGGAGCCACCGCGGGTGAGGTGCGCCTCTCCTGCCTGAGGATTGACCTGCAGTGCATCGTTGCGAGCGTAGATGCCGTCCATGGTGCCTATTGTGACTGTGACTATGGCAGAGTGTTGTGTCCAGTGATGTGGAAGGCTTCAGGTCGTGCTTTTCGACCGCGTTACTGGGAGGAGGGTGCAGGCTGTAAAATGATGTGCGTTTAATATGTGCTTGGAATGAAGGGAAGACGGCAACTGGAAAACGCGGCTTGGTGTATTATACCCGTATGTGGCTTCTCCTCGTCGTCATCTACCTGTCAATTGTCATACGGCATGACATCTACACTGTAACACACGGTATCCAAGCTTCGACCAAGGCTATCCCCTTGTCACCCTTCCGAACTGCCGACTGGGCGCGTTGAGCACCTGACAACAGCCGCTCTATCGTGCGAAGTCAATCAATCACATCAACTCCCCTATCAGTTTATTACGTCGTGCCTGGTGGGCGATCAGCCAACGCGCACATGACGTGTTGAATTTGGCAGGCCTCAGCAAGATTATCGTGGTCTTGGCCGGACCCCGCTGCAGGTAATGATTTTCCAGTTCCTTCCAGTAATTTCGAGCACAGGCTGTTGGAAACTCTGGTGGGGAGATGTGCCGGGATGTGCTGTCATGGATGACGAGGGCTGACGTCGAGTCGTGTTCACGCGACCACATCTTGGCTTTGCGCTTGGAAAGATTGTGGCACAGGCTATTGAGATTGGAGGAGATTAGCCACGCCACATCAGCGCCACAATTCGATGCGCCTGCCTTTGATCACGAAAGTTCAGTGCAATCACTGAGACCAAGCTTTGAGTCATCTCATGATGCTGATAATAACGGGCAGGGTCAGAGGCAGTCCCGCGTCATCAATTTAACGTGGCCTTTCATAGCGAAATTCTGTCCTCCCTACCTGTCGCGCGTGGGAGGTGAATCTCAAAGCGGTGACCAAGCCCTTTTCGCCATGGTAAAATCCCTACTTCGTGCTCTTATTTGTCTTGGCCGCTCAAAGCGGTGAGCCAGACCGCACGTCCGTTTATTCTTGAAAAGTGCTGAAGCGCCGGCACGGCTCATTTGTTTTGGCCTTGCTGGCTGGTTTAATATACTGAGGCCGTCGGGGACTGCACAAAATGACGACGTGGGAAGGAGACGACGTAGGTCCAAATAGATAATAGAACGGATTAAGGCCTCGTGCCAACCCAAGAGCGAGCAGGTCTTGTAAAATGTATTGATGTAAGGGGGGGGGTTTATGTACAAAGTAGGAAGTTCATTTAATGATATGCATGTCACCCACATCAACGTCTCCGCTTCACATTTGGTCACCCCTTGTTCGAGGTTCGCCCACGGTCGCATTTTCATAAGTTCCATTCATGGTTCCTCACAATAAAATAATCATAACCACAAAACGAAGCCACCTGATGGTGCGCTGACTTTTGCAGACCCCACAAAATAAACGGAAGTAAATTGCAGAAACGAGCGGTTGAAAGTATGCTGCTTTGAGGTCTGGTCTACGCCACCTAGTGGAAATGCGAAGCAAGGGGCTACCCTAGAGTGAACATGTCAACGGCCACTCGACCCACCAAATCCTTGAGAAATAACATCGCCTGATTGACGCCTTTGCGTGACTAGGCCCAGACTGCGCGCCCCGGGCGTCCGTCTACACGTGGACGATAAAATGGCCACAGTGCTCGGCTAGTGCTGAACATCAACCTTAAGTAAAATTTAGATTCATGGCTCTAAGACAACACTAAGCATGTGACACCCAAGTCTAGCTAAATGGCAGGATTCGACCGTCCTTACACACCGTTCGTCACCTCCTGTTCATGCCGAATCTACTCAGAAAGCCGGCAAGGTCGCTGGTACCCATGGGCTGGCGATGCAGACTGGTGTTGGCCTGGCAAAGCTGGTACATGGTGAGCGCTGTCTTGGCACTGGCTGAGGTGCTGCCCTCATACGACTTGACAGCACGTCCCCAGAACCTCTCCGCCTCTGCGTATTTTGCGTCGTTCATGTACGAAAGGCCCAACGCGGAAAGGGTAGCTTGCGTTTCGGGGATGTTCCCCATGCGCTTCTCAAGCCAGTCTGCATATCTCTCGAGCCATGGCCGGAAGCCCGCCGAGTTGGTGAAGCTGAAGGCCCCGCCATCCTTCTTGCCGTACATGACCCCAATCGTGGAGACAATCACAAGCGTCTCTGGGAATTCGGGACCCAGCGCGTCCTCGGAGTAGGACAGTGCGCGGCGCAGCATGTCGGATGCTTCCGTGGTTTTCCCCTGCAGCACTTTGAGGGTGCCGCACGCCCGGAGGGCACGTATTGTCACTTGGTTCCGCGGGCCAACTGAGTCCTTGAGTCGGTGGTGAAGGTCAGATATGAGGTCCGAGAAATGGAGGAGCATGCTGCTCGTCTGAACCCGTCTTATGGTAAACTCGTCTGCGCTGGGGTGCGGGATCACCCCCAATACCAGATCGACGAGGGCTGAAGCACATTTGATGTGGTTCGGGCCCAATGTCCTGGACAATGCATCCATTCTACTTCGCAGCCGCTCTTCTGCTTCATTCATCCTCCCTAAGGCTTTGTGGGATTGGGCCAGTGCTTCCATCGTATCTAGGGCGTCGGGGTGGTCCGCGCCGAGTATGTCTTGCTGATCCACAAGGAGGCCGCTGAGCAGAACTTCTGCTTCTTCGTTCTGGCCCCGCACGATATGTATCTCGCCTTTGACGCGGCCGAGCTTCAGCAGTAGAGGATGTTTCGCGCCGAGCGTCTCGGTGGCAATCTGCGTCACCCAGTCTGCCCACTGCAAGGCACCCTGCAGATAGCCAAGCGTCCACGTCGTGATGGAGACGTTGGTTGCAGCAGTCAGGGTCGCCAAGTGCTCAACGCCATGTTTCTTTTGCAGCTCCTCAAAGGCTTGCTGCTCTAGATAAAGCGCCTGGTCCCATCGGCCAGCGTTCTTGTGGTCCGCCACTTGTCGCGATCTGGCATCAGTGCCAGTCGGCGAGTGCATCATACCCGTAATGCGGGCACTAGCGCTCGAAGGAGGATCTGGGGGTGCGCTCTGGGGCTTTTCAGTGACAAATCGTGGCGGCAGTGGTGGTGCTGATCGCGGTGTGGAGGGTAGGTATGGCGAGGCGGAATGACTGGCGCTGGAAGTCGGCGTTGGAGAGGGACTGTACGCCGCGTAGCCAACGGGTTCCCTCTGCCGGACCTCGTCGATGGGCATGTGAAAGAAGAGCTGCCTGGCGTAGGCGGCTGCTACGGCGGCAGCAAAACCTTGCCACTTATCGTTCTTGTGCGTGTCGCAGTAGTCCGATATGCCCCGGATGACCAGACAAGGGAAGTCGGTCAAGGCTCCTGCAGCCTCCATATCGAAGCACAGAACACCGTTGCTTGCTAGCTGATCCCGCAGGATAGCATCCTTGAGCACCAACTCGCCTGAGGCGATGGTGCCCCTATGCACCGTAATGTACGGTGTGCCATCGTCGTCGGCGGGTCGGCGAATGCGCTGCGTGTCATCGCACCCGCACTCGTCGCAGGACTGCCCGCGTTGCAGGTGGATGTAGTCTGGTCGGTACAAACGGTCTTGTGCCGCACTGGGACGTTTGAAGCGGTGCAGTGTTCGGATGCTGGTGTCGATTTGCAGCAGGCCGCTCTCGATTGGGTCGTCTCGTTCAATTGCTCGCTTGGCCGCCAAGTCTTGCGCGGCACCGAGCAGCAGCGCAGGGGGGGGCGCGAGCGACCCGGTGCGCTCAAACACTCCCCCCCAGGCCTTGCCATGGTCGTACTGCACGGCACCGGAGTGTATGCCCGTTGGCTTGCTCACCACCACGTCGCCCAGCCGGACCATGCCCGCATCGGTCAACACAGGCACGCCGCCGCCGATGCCAACGAGCAGGCCAAACTTGACATTAGGAAAGGTCATGCGCAGCTGCGTTACCACGGCCGCGGCCGAGTTGTTGCCCGTCTGCGGCAGCCCGGCGATGACCACATTATGGCCGGCGATGGCCCCAAGGTTGTAGACGTTGTGATCGCTTCCAGGTTGCGGGAGACGGCTGTGCCGCTCCTCGAGCATCTGCAGCGCAGCAATCTGCTCCACCTCGAGCGGGCAGATCCACGCCACCGTGTAGTCTTCGCGGCGCCGCGGCTCCATCGTCAGCGTGGTGATGGGCGCTCAAGCTGCTGTGTCCATTGCTGACGGGAACGCAATCTTCGCAATGGTGCGGGGTATCAGAAACAAGAGGAAATGTTACCAAGAGACTCAGCCGCGCGGTAGCTCCTCTTTCAGCCCGGGGGATTTGTTAAAAAGCGGCCCATGTCGAGCGGCTGAGTGAAGCGAATGGGAGCATGCAGATTGGCATGGACCCTGAGCAGCTGAGGTGTAAAGCTGACCCCTGACACACACAGGGGGCCTGCCACGAGCCTTGATTGGGTCAAATGTCTCAGTTCAAGGCCTCGACCCCCTATCGACAAGCATGGAGTGCCTGCCCAACAGATGGCTCGGATGCTGATGCATTGACGGCATGGAAACCGTGTCGGTTCACCGAACCGACATACGTTAAAAGTCAAAATCGGGTAGCCAACAACGATGGTGAAGCTCAAGACCTTGAATATCATCAAAATAATAGCCAATGTCATTGTATCCCACAAAGAGAGCACATCACATATCGTATGCCTATACTCTAGATTCAGGCTGAGCTCAAGCCAGTCGCTCCGACGATCAAATGCCCTTCCTCCACGGCATCGCGAAAGGCCGTGCTACTGTATGTAGAAAGTCGTGGAATCCATGAGATCCTCGCAATAAAGCTCATCCACCATCTCTCCGCCCATGATGCCACCGACATACGCAGCGCCGACCAGTCCGTAGACCTGCACGTCTTTACCACACACCACTTTGAACCCCATCTGACGCAAGGTAAAAGCAGTAGGAGCTCCGAACAAAATTACGACAGTATCTTCTTCCCTGGTATCTGGAACACTCGTGCCGACAAACCCGCTCTCGGTGATGAAGAGGACACGTTTGCCGATGCCCCCCCTCAGGCACTGCTTGTACTCGTCTTGGGCAGCATCCGGCTGTTCGTGCCCGTGCCGAATCTTCGACGTTGCTTGGTCGAGAAGTTTTCGGTAGCTATCCTCATAAGCCAGTGGTGCCGTCTCATAGCCAGAGTTAAATTTCTTGTTTGATATAAGCACTCTCCATAATTCCTCGCTTCTCTTGAATCGCTGTACAAACTGAGCAATGGAGGCGTCGATGTACGCAGCGCAAGGCGCAGCTCTTGCCTCAGCAGAGAGAGCTTCTAAACGTGGCAAACCGTCTATTAGATCGTCCAGTGATTCACCGAGGCGGATGACTTGCTTTACAGTATCGACAACAAGGCCTTCTACCCGAAGGGTTTTTCGATCTTCCAAACACCTCCCGTTATTGCAGCCAGCACCGGCTCCCGTTGCGCCACCATTATTGAGGCCTGCTGGCGAGTAGAAGATGATCCCCGGTGGCTGCAATGCCTTGGGTGCTATTTGGCGTGTAAAATCGGGAACCCAGGATGGCAGTCCAGGCTGAGTTACCCCATGTGGGAGGCTCGGTATAAGTGGTGCTTCGGCGTTTAACCCAGCTAAAAAAACCCCAGAAAGAAAATAGGGCCCTTCTCCGCGAGAAAATATGTATGCCATTGCATCTGTATAGACTTCTGAGGTAGACTTATTGTAGTCAATGGGTATAGTGACATCCGAAATCGAATCGTGCCCCTCATTCCGTATCAGACCAAGAAGCCCGTATATTCGATCTCTCGGGTCCGTGGACTCAGAGGTGCGGGACACTCTGAACAACCTGGCGAGGTCATCCCCTCCTTCTCTTTGCGTGGCCGTTCGCAGGTCGTTTAAAACATCGATTTTCATCATAGGACGCACTACATCAGGCCCCTTGTGTTGTCCTACCGGGCCATGGCCAATGTCCTGAGCGACGGGTATCAACCCATGCAAATCTTCTTCACCGTAATGGACTTGTGTATGCCACACCATATCCATTTCGACAAACGCCTCTTCCGCAATGGCCTCCCATGCTTTGAGAAGTAAAGACCAAGTAGCGGCCTTTTGCCCACAGTAGATGATTGGGTCAGACTTGGCAACAGCGAGCTCTTGGAGGATCCATATGCGTGAGAACCACCCATAGCGGTCTGCAATGCTAAAGAAAAAGGAACTATTCTCCCGCATCAGATTGATGCGATTTGTCCGTTCTCCTTCGCCGCCTGGAGGGCCGTGAAGATTGGCAAAGGCAGCCATCCAGCCAAATGCGGCATCCGTATCGTCGTCACCTTCACCTAGCCAGATCAACACATGTCCCGCCGATGCATAAATATCGCGCATGATGGAGACCTGTTGACTGCGCTCGTCCAGATCTGACTGGTTAATGCACAAGGCATCCACCCAGAGAGTCCTCAAGCCTTCATTTGGAAGCAAGCGCAAGCGGTGCAAAGCCAACAGGAGGTTCGGTGTTACTGAAACACCCATGCCTTCAAGGTTGACGATGTTTTTCGGTGCGCTTGTTTCCACCGGTTTGCCCCAAACATAGGACAGCGCCTCATATTGTGGGCGGTCGTCAAGACTCACAACGGTCAAGTTGCAGCTGATGGGCTCATCGGACTCGGCTGGTAAGAGATGAAGCAGTCGTATCTCTCTTTTTCGAATGTCCAGAGATCGGTAATGAGACATCTGGAGTCCAAACTGTGCTTGAACTGTAGGCAACACAATGGAGTTCAACTGATAAAGCGGGGAAGGCATGCATGATCTGGTATCGCTGGAGTCTCGTCCAAATTGCCGAGTATTACAGTATTGTGCAAAAGGTTCTTCCTCTCTACAACAATGTTGAAATGTATTGGGGTACTCCACACAGTAGTAATTTCAAAGTTTACACACTATATACAGCCGGTCGGGATCCAGGACTTTCGGAGATATGTTTTGCCGCAAGCGAGCATCAGCCCAATT